>JAVHZZ010000004.1:295087005-295157005 GCA_036250195.1 Mixophyes australis
GTCATCTTGGCCCCGCGATTCACCAGGAATCGCGTCGTATGGGATCTAATTCTGCCCACTTCACTATGAAGTGGGGCACTTCCTAGTGAAGTGGGCAGAATTCGGGAGATTGCCACACTCGCCCGGGATGCCGGGAGACTCTCGCAAAATGCGGGAGTCTCCCAGACATTCCGGGAGAGTTGGCAAGTGTGACCTATGCTAGTCTTCATCATTTTCCTCTGTGCTTTTTCACTTCTCCCTGCCAGCTATTCATTTATATGTGGGTCAGTGGTTATAGAATACATGTGTGGGCATGTTCAGGTTAATTAAGATGTTATGTAATATCAATCTTTGCACTCATCTTGCAGCAAGGATTCCCTTCCCCGACCAGCTCTTATGTATCCATTTAGGATCATGCAGGCACTGACAGAGGCAGTGTGCACAGAAGTCTGTTGCACACAGCCTGGGCTTTTTCTACGTGCCTCACCTTATTTGTTCATCTAGACAGACTCATAGCTCATGGCAATAAGGGGACAGGTGAACCGTTTTATGTATTTACCTCAAAGGTCAATATAAAAGGGGTTTATTTTCACGGAGCTGTGCGTTTAAGGTACTGCCTTATAGCTTTCATACTTTGGGAGGCTACTTACATGCTGTCCCCGCCTATGGTATTTGAAGAAGGATACTGATTTGCAAATACTTAATAAGGTTGTGCCCCACCCCCCTCACTGGCAGCAGTGACCACAGTTTTAAGTGCGCCCACTACCTGCATTCGGGGGAAGGGGTGTCTGCCTACATCTTCCACATGCAGGGCCAGTCGCAGTTTTTCTGCCAACAACCCCCCCCCCCACCACAGGTGTAAGTTCTTGCGACGCTACACCTCTGCTTGATGCCGGCGGGGTCCGGGCCCCTGCTGTGTAGTCTCTACTCGTCTCAGTAACATATATCAGTTTACATGGGCCAATTGCTTATATAACATGTAGGGACGTGCCCATTGGGGATCGTATCAATAAAGTGCTTATTAATGCCTTGGTGACAGGATTTGTATCAGAATCTCTGCTGAACTTATAGGGAATCGTATGTGATGGTCGACTGTCCATAATATAATTGTGATGTGTATTTTCTGTCGGTCACATCTCCATGTACTCTGAGTATATCAGTATAGGTATGCATATTTTCTTACACTTCATTTTGTACTGGTAGCAGATGCAGTTCATAGGGATGGGATCTGCTATGAGGAAGGGGAATGCCGGAGCAGCCTTGGTGGACCGGTTTGACGGGTCCGTGAGCGGTGACGGACATACCTCAGCACATTCGACAGTGGAAGGTCAGTTTGGCGGCCCTGAGGTTTCCATTCCGCAAGGTGAGATTAATATGTATGAATTGCCTGGTAACAGCCTTTGTGTCTGAAGGTTATATTTCAGTTTGGCATCTTTTAGCTCCCGGGACTTCCCCCAGAAATTTGTTAAGTATTTGGTAACATGCGAGGCTTATCGGGCGCTGAGTAGACAGGCCGGTGTTAAGGAGGTTCTCATTGCACAGGGGGGGGGGATGGTGCGCTGCTCTAGCATTGCCTTGATTTCACTAGGTTAGAGTTTATACTTGCATGTGGCTGGAAAGTGTACTTCACCCCCCCCCCCCCCCCCGCCGGGGTGGCTGGAGTTAGACTGAGGCATTTAGGAAAGAATATGAGGGGTATGGAAACCTCTTGCTAGGTTGTCGTGACGGGGAGGCATGGGGGAAGGTGCTCAGGAAGGTTGGGGGTTGACCCACTCCAGGTAGAAGTGGTTTTCTATCGTTGGGGTAGGTGAAGACAGCCGCTGGAGCACTCTTGAAACCCTCCAGTTTAGTTCACAAGGTTTTAGCCGGCAAAGTTCACAGGTAGTTTGCGTTGGGGCGGATGTGCGACGACTTTTCAAATCCCTCGCTTGTCGGGCGTGGGGGGTTTTCCCGGTAGGGTGGTTCCTAAGCAGGTGGCAGGACAGTTTGGGCTGATGCAGCACCCGTTTTGGCCGCAGGGTGTGGCAGTGAATTACGCTCCCTGAGAAGTTCTGCATTGTGGTGTAACAATCTGTGAAGCTGTGCTAGACATAGGGTGAGGTTCGGCAAGGGGTAGTAGGAACTAGTACTTTCCTAAGGTATACGCAGTCTCCTGCTGGTTTATTTAGGTGTCCGATCGCTCCTACACCGGTGCTGCTGTGCGGGCACAGGCCATCATGGCATCGCTCGTTACTTGAAAGATTTTCTGGGCAGGGAGCCCGGTAAGTACTCGATATGGAAGGAAATTTTGTTTTAGGTAGGGGCTTGTTTCCTGTCAAGGTGTGTCCCAGTCACGGGCCCGGAAGATGGAAGGTATGACAATATAGCGGGCGGACTTGGGCATCGAGTTAGACAGGTTTTCGGGCCTGGTAGGCTCACCTTAGGCAGGTTTATGAAGCTGGGCTCGTGGATAGCTGAGGTGCTTGAGTTCTAGGGAGTAACTTGGCGCAGGCTTATTCCATCCTGGGGATTTCCAAGTGTCGGAAGTGGAGAGGTCAAAAGCAGGGTGCAGGATTCCTCGAGGTAGTATCCATCGTGATACTGAGACCCGGGAGTATTTATTAGTTGGGATCTGTTCCTGCAAGGTTTACGAGAGTGCATGTAGGAGTGTGGGGGTCTACACTGTCGGGGATTGATGCGCTGCATCTTGGCCCGACGAATGGGGGCAGTCCGACTGGGCTGATAGCTTAGTCCTCCTTGGAACCTTCCCAATAGTGGGAGCTGGGTGTGTTGGAGGATAGGCTAGTTGGAAAACAGTTGTTTTTTTTCTGGTGTGATAGCGCCTGAGTAGGGCAGGGCAGTTATGCTATAACAGGATACTTCGCCCTCGCTGATTACATATTTGAAAAGGTTGATATTGCACCGTTTGTCCTATGGCATCTGCTCCCAGGCACACACGTTCCTGGAGTGGAGGATGCTCTGGTGGACGCCTTGTAAGGGGCTCATGGGATAGTTTTAGAATGTGGGCTTCCGAGGCAGCCCTGAGGGTGTTCCCCTTGTCACATTTAGGTCTGGCAGGTTGTTCAGCGACATGGAGGGTTTGACAGATTCAGCCCGTGATCCTGTAACACGGACAATGTATCGTGTGGCTTGGCAGGAGTAGTGCATTTGTCCGAGCTGGGCCATGATACTGCTGAAGGTGGGCATGGGCGTATGCTAGGTGTCGTATAATCAGGGGAACAGGTATCATCTCCTGGGTGAACAGCAGCAGTAAGACACACGAGTCCAGGAGTTTCTGAATAACAGCCACAGCCAGTTTATTCACCAACCTGAAAATAGGAACAAAACACAAATAAAATCCTAGCCGTCTGGCTTCTAGCTAATACATTTATGGAGGCTCTCTCTCATGTGTAGGACCTTATGTCCCACGCATTCACCAAACCACCCCGCCTCTGGCCTAGTTTCCAAGTAAACTGAAGCAAAGACGCTGAAAGCCATCACCCAATTAGGGAATGACTTATAAGCATCGTCGCCTATGCCGCCTTTCTCCTTCGCCTTCGCCAACTACTTCTAGCCTGCTTTCGTTATTATAAAAATGTCCACATATGCACCTTTCTTAATTCTATCTCTGGAGCTCCTCCTAATTCCCGGTTGTATATGCGCAATGCACCACCGGGCTCTTGCCTGCCCTACCAGCATCCTCCGCACGCGCTAGCTTCTTATGACTCTTACCCCCACTGAAATGCTCATTCAACAACCTCAATAATTTACGAGAACTACTTTCACGTTCAGAAGAGGATCCACTACTTGTTGTTGACATAAGCGAACTATGCGACTGCGTATATAATGAAACTTGATCACACTCACCCTAATTTGAGCCCCCCGGGCTGTCTGCTCCTCGTAACTCAGGCGTCCTTGCCACTGTTGCTGCAGTCCGTGTGTGCGACATACGCCGCCCTCCTGCTGATCCTGACACATCCACTCGATCACCAGCCTCCGATCTGCTACTGCCCTGCGTTTCTGGAAGACAATAACGATCAGTACGGGTGCCACGAGTCCTTCTCCCAGCATGCGCCTGATCCTGCGTGTATGGCGCCGGAGCTCGCCTGCCGCCACCCGCCTGTGCGTAATGGCCTGCGTGCAAACGGCTTTGCCGGGCGTCTAGCCTCAAGGTTTGCGGAGTCCTATCATATCCTTCCATCCCTCTAGGGAGCCTTGGGTGGTCGTAAAACCCTCTCCAATCCTGCGAGGACCCGCCGTAGCTATCTTGCATATAGGGTGCAGCTGCACCTCCATGACCACCGTACCTATTGTAGTTAACGTTCCTAGTGACACTTGGGCCTTGCATCTGCTCCCTAAAGACCTCCGGGGGGAAGGGAAGCGATCCGTCCCCGGGTGACACGTGCCTTGCCTGCGTCTTAAAAAGCCATAATCCCCTGCCTGCGGAGGGGCACCACGTCGGCCTGTACCCGACCTGCTTGCTGCGTTAATCCTGCCCTCCTCATACTCATCATACACATTGCTTTGAGCATAAAAAGGCTGTGAATTTAAAAACTGACAAAACCGCCGACTATCCTCCATTATACTGCGCTCCCGCGAAGGTTCGCCACGAACCCTGTCCCTGGGAGGTGTATGGGAACTAAGACCACTTGCCCGCTGCCTGGCACCCCGCTCCCTACCCTGATACCTTACTGCGTGAGCCTCGCTACCCAAACTCCCATCCTCCTGATTCCTGCTGACCGCCATTTCCTGCTGCCACCCAGGTAAGGGGGATAGAGACCTGGACATAGAAGATGCCATATGAACAGTGGGAGTACGTGACCTGGCGGGGGAAGGAGATTCTCTCCTTGTTTTCTTACCCTGTTGTCTGGCCTTTCTACCGCTGGCTCTGCCACTCTGCCTGATCATTCTATCTGGAGCACGTCTGCGCATGCGCGAATCCCCGGCTTTCGGCCCAGCTGAAGCCGCCGGGACCAGCGAGCGGCCCCGACTGCACGACACAGTCTCCCCGTCCCGGCTAGCTGGGCGGTCTACTACCGCAGCGGGGGAAGGCACAGACGCTTCCATCACTATAGGAGCAGTTTGAGGCTGCCTGAATCGGGAGGTCCCTCCCGGAGGCGCTATCCGCCACATCCATAAAGCGGACAGGGGGATTAACTGTGCGTCTGGGCTGAGACATAACACGATGAGCGTAGTTGGCATGGGGTGGAGGGGGGGGGGGCAAGTTTGGGCCAAACACAGCACAGGGACAATATACAGTTAAATACACAGCACACGTTGAACCACTTAATATAACACAAACATGGAAAACAGAAATATATCCAGGAAAGTGAGAAATAAACAAAATAAAACAAGGGAAGACTAAAGGGAGAAAGATGACAAGCAAAGAAATTAGAGAGCAAAATTAGGCAGAGCTATAAACAGTAATACAGCTAGACTAAATAACTCTCTCCACTCAGCCTGACAGCGATCCGATCAGCAGAAATCCCAATGACAAGAGGAAGTAGCTCTGCCTAGTCAGTGGTATATATATCAAAAGTCTCCTCCTACCTTCCCCCTAACATCCGAGAACCAAACACCTCCCACATTTAACCCTGTAATGTCCGTGCCTGCTTCGTGACAAGCAGCTGTGTTTATCTGCATTCAGCTTAAGGGCTTCATTTTTAATAGTTTCCTGTTGATCTGCAAAAGCTGCCTGCTGTACCCTGGTAGCTTCTTGCTGAGCTGCAGTAGCTTCCTGCTGTATCAGAGAAGATTGTACCAACGCTTCTAGGCCTAGGTTTTGTTGCCTCAGGGACTCCTCAACTTTTAACTGTTGTTGATTTATGGCAGATTGCTGGGCTATAGCAGCTTGTAGAAAATCTTTAAGCATGTCCTCCTTTTCAGGGCACTGTATTACAGCCTTTTCCCAGCATTCAAACAATTGTGCATCTAGCCCTTTATCAGACATAATTGCAGCATCTTTTAACAGCAGTTGCCTAAGGGGTGTTTGCTGAGCTGTAACAGTTTGTAGTAAGCTTTTATCAGAAAGATCCTCCTCTTGTAACCTAGCACAACGATGAGGGTCATAATCTACCGCTAAACAACCATACCCCAAGTTGGTCTCTTTCCCTATCAACATTTTGACACACCTGTGTGCACTCTTTTTGGGTTGAGACAGTAGGCTTCTGCTTTTTCTTGCCCATTGTAGCTTGAGAAGCAGCCAATTTTATCTTTATGCGAACACAGCACTTTTACAGAAGGAGCACCTCACTTGACTTAAAAGCTGTGGAACTACAACACCCAGCATATATCACAAACTTTTCCTTTGCAGAGTAAAAGTTTTTCCTTTTTTCCTTTAACTTCTGCTCAATGGTTTTGCAAACACATTTGCACACTTCTGTTGTTTCAACACAGAAAGCATCTATTTTGCACTGACAAAGATTCTCAATAAACTTTTCTCTTTAAAGTCTCTTGCTCTTTGTTTATGCACAGAACCACAACCAACTTGTGCTTTGCAGACACACACTAATACTTGGGGGTTTTCTTCTCTTCAGTCTTAATTAGAGATGGTCACTGACCCCCGTGTTTTGGTTTTGGATTCGGTTTTGGATCTGGATTACCGTCGTGTTTTGGTTTTGGTTTTGGTTTTGCAAAACCGCCATTGCGTGTTTTGGTTTTGGTTTTGGTTTTGTTTGGTTTTGTTTTGCTATTTTTTTGGAAAATCCATGTTTTTGGGCCTAAATTAACCCAATTTAGTGCTCCAACTGTTTTAGAGACAAGTAATCTAATTGTTGAGGTAATAAATCATCCAAAAAAACTGTTTAATTCTTCGTTGGTAGGCCTATTCTACACACAAAACAGATTGTCTTCCTCTCCATCTATGCATATTGGCAATGCAGCCATCGTCTTTGAATGTATATTACACCCTACACTTATAGTTAAATATGTAAAGAAATGGAAAAAGCCAGTTTGGTTTCTGTCTCTCAAGGCCCCCCTCCACTTGTATAAAATACCAAAAAATTCAGCCATTATAGACTGTACAATATTAATTGACATGGAGAAAGCCAGTTTGGTTTCTGTCTCTCTAGGCCCCCCTCCACTTGTATAAAATACTAAAAAATTCAGCCATTATAGACTGTACAATATTAATTGACATGGAGAAAGCCAGTTTGGTTTCTGTCTCTCTAGGCCCCCCTCCACTTGTATAAAATACTAATAAATTCAGCCGTTATATACTGTACAATATAAATTGAAATGGACAAAGGCAGTTTGGTATCTGTCTGCATCAGATCCTCTCTCCACTAGGAGTAAAATAGAAAACTATTCAGCCGTTATATAATCTAGAATATAAATAGAAATTGAGAAAGGCAATTTGGTATCTGTCTGCATCATAATCATCAACATCATCATTAGCGCCCTCGTCGCCTACACAAATCTCCCCCTCATCCTCTTCTAATTCCAAAGTGGCATCCTCAATTTGGGTATCACCGGCTACACTCGGGCTATTAAGGCACACATCAGCAGAATGCTCACGATTAGACATCCCACTGTTGGATGGACTCTCCACAGGGATTGTTGTCATTTGTGAATCAGAGCAAATATTCTCCTGTAATGCCTCACTGTTATCTTGCAGCTCGGCTTTGACGCGTAACAGTAGTTGTGCACCAATTGTAGGCTGGGTAACTTTTTGGGATCTGCCACTAATAGCCAAAGCTGAAGGCCTCATTCTCTCTTTGCCACTGCGTGTGTAGAATGGCATGCTTGCAATTTTTTTTTTATCGTCACTTAACTTTTGCTCAGTTACACTTCTTTTTCGCTTCAATACAGTAATTTTTTTTGGGGTTTTTGTTTTTTGCACTAATTTGAAAACACTCTGTTGTTTGACATCGCCTTGGCCAGATGACGTACTGGGAACACTAACATCAGGACTGGTGACAGAACCTGGTTGCTCATTTAGATCATATGTGGACTGCTTTGAATCCATTCTGAGCGCAAACCACTGGGGAGTGCTAAAAATTATTTAGTAGATTCTGCTGACAGTTATGACTTTTGACAGCCAGAAATATTAATGCACAATTAGGGAGGACACCCCAAAAGCACTGAGGAGTGCTAAAAATTATTTAGTAGATACTGCTGACAGATATGACTTTTGACAGCCAGAAATATTAATGCACAATTAGGGAGGACACCCCAAAAACACTGAGGAGTGCTAAAAATTATTTAGTAGATACTGCTGACAGATATGACTTTTGACAGCCAGAAATATTAATGCACAATTAGGGAGGACACCCCAAAAACACTGAGGAGTGCTAAAAATTATTTAGTAGATACTGCTGACAGATATGACTTTTGACAGCCAGAAATATTAATGCACAATTAGGGAGGACACCCCAAAAACACTGAGGAGTGCTAAAAATTATTTAGTAGATACTGCTGACAGATATGACTTTTGACAGCCAGAAATATTAATGCACAATTAGGGAGGACACCCCAAAAACACTGAGGAGTGCTAAAAATTATTGAGTAGATACTGCTGACAGATATGACTTTTGACAGCCAGAAATATTAATGCACAATTAGGGAGGACACCCCAAAAACACTGAGGAGTGCTAAAAATTATTTAGTAGATACTGCTGACAGATATGACTTTTGACAGCCAGAAATATTAATGCACAATTAGGGAGGACACCCCAAAAACACTGAGGAGTGCTAAAAATTATTGAGTAGATACTGCTGACAGATATGACTTTTGACAGCCAGAAATATTAATGCACAATTAGGGAGGACACCCCAAAAACACTGAGGTGTGCTACAAATTATTTAGTAGATACTGCTGACAGATATGACTTTTGACAGCCAGAAATATTAATGCACAATTATGGGGGACACCCCAAAAGCGCTGGGGAGTGCCAAATTTGAAGAAAAAATAATAAACCTCTATCCTCCTCTCTGCACTAGCGATTTTGGTTAGAGCAATTGCAAGAACAATATTGTATTCTCTGTCCCTGCTCTAATTAGCCTATGACTACACCCTGCTCTCTCCCTCTGTCAAATGGCGATGGATTGCTGTGGAGGCGTGTATTTATAAAGTTGAAGTATCGCGAGAACCGAGTCCCGAGATCCGACAACGTCACAATGACGTTCGGCCTCGATTTGGATTCGGAATGGGCGGGAGAGTACCGAGCTGCTCAGCTCGGTACTCGGATACCCAAAGTTCGGGTGGGTTCGGTTCTCGGAGAACCGGACCCGCCCATCTCTAGTCTTAATGAACACACCTGCTTTCCATCAATTAACACAACTTAGTCTTTCCATTGCAGAAAACATTTTTATCTGTGCCAATAATGTGCTCATTTTTCTGAGACTAATTGCTACTTTTTTGTGGAAGCCCCTTGGACATTGGGATAAACCACATCAACTGTAATGCAACAAGTGCCCTAATCCATCTCTGTATACATGGAGAATGACTTCATAAACAAATTTGTATTGACTCTGTTTTAGAGCAATTAACAAACACAGTCCATGAAACACTTGATTCCTTTGCCTCTCACTGGTCTTTGCATACACTTCTGTTTTCCTAACACAAATGGCCAGTTTTCACAGACAACTTTTAACTCTTCTCAACTCATCATATATGCAGCAAATCTGTACAGACAGCATTTCACAGTAGGGTTTATTACTCACATCCACGTGGTTTTCTGGATCCACTGTTTGCTGTGCATAAACAATCCAATATTTAGCTGCTTTTCTCCACATGACAAGACATGCATGTATTTCCACGGTGTCTGTTCCTTTAAACTTTCCAAGCACACACACCGAGCTGGCTTCTGTAATACCACTTTCATACTGCCGCCCCGGCAATATCCCGGGTTTTTCAAGCCGGGTTTTTGCCGGGGCTCGGAGCGTCCCAGCTCAGAAACACCATTCATACTGCACCTCGGACCCGTGAGTTTCCCGGGTTGACCCCATTCATACTGCACAAGTCTGTGCCCTGGCAATTTGTGGGAGTTATCACCAGAGCAGTTTTCATTGGCTGAAAAATGGTGATGTCATTGAAAGGTGACTGGTTTTTTGACGCGTAAAGATGATGCAAAAGGGGGTGGTGATTGTTTACCATCCAGAGACAGGCAGACAGCCAATCAGCTTGTTTTCTGTGCAACCCGGGTTGAAAAACCTGGGTTGCACCATTCATAGTGCAGGCAACCCGGGTCCAACCCGGGAATTACCCCTCGATAAATCCCGGGTTGAAGACCCGGATTTTTAGACCCGGGATTTTTGACTTGTACCATTCATACTGCACCAAGACCCGGGTCGTTTGAGCTCGCCCCGGTAAAAACCTGGGATTTTGGTGCAGTATGAATGGGGTATAAGTATCTCCAAGACTGCTGCTATTCTTGATCTGCGCAGATCTTTGCAAGCCAATTCTCCACCATATGTCGTATAATCAGGGGAACAGGTATCATCTCCTGGGTGAACAGCAGCAGTAAGTCACACGAGTCCAGGAGTTTCTGAATAACATCCACAGCCAGTTTATTCACCAGCTTGAAAATAGGAACAAAACACAAATAAAATCCTAGCCGTCTGGCTTCTAGCTAATACATTTATGGAGGCTCACTCTTATGTGTAGGACCTTATGTCCCACACATTCACCAAACCACATGTAACTGTTGCTCCCTGCAACAGAGTGTCTTGGGAGGGTCTCACCTCTCCCAGGTCTGAGACAATGGCTGCATATCCCAGCTGCCTTATTACAAACACCACACAGGTGCATCCCTTAATCAGTCTGTTAGAGATTGATAGAACAGAAGACCCGGACTGGGCCTTATGTGTCCCAGGCTTCCCGCATTGTATACATACCTTTGTATCTAGGCTCCTTCCAGTGACTGTCACATAGGATTAGTTGGGGCTGGGTGTCAATCCAGTAAGTTCTGAGCAACTATGTCAGGGTCTCTGGTGGGAATTTAATTCTTCGCTAAATTGCGAAGGGAAGTGGATTACGCCAGAATTTCGGTCGTGTCCAGGGCCGTGAATGTTCGAGCAAGGTAACACCTGGTAACCCCCATTGAGGAGGATGAAAGGGGAGATAGATTATACAAAAAGTTTTGATCTCTAAAACCCTTAGGGGTTGGGCCAGAGAAAGACCGGTTCCTCCGGACCAGAGAATGCCTATTAGTGGCTCTTTGTTAGGCAGTATGCTGGCCGCGATCCCGGGTATTGCTCGGGACAGCTACGAGGTTGCTTTGTTTCGCGCAGCATTTGTGATGTTATACGTTGGCGCTCTGTGGGTGAGCGAGCTAGTGGTTTTCTCTCGGGCTTCGCCCCCTGTCAGGCATGCTCGGGCAACACGTGGTAATATCTAGCAGCTTGGTGGCTGTAAGGTGAGGAAATCCAAATCTGACCAGTTGGAGTGGGGGCGCTGGATTACAATGGTCCCAAGGTTTGGTTGCTCTGTTTGCCCTATTGTGATAATTTTCCTCCCTTAGACCAAGTGGGGCTCTACCTTGGTTGGTGCATGGTGATGGTTCTCCTCTCAGCAGGTAACAATTGTCTGTGGTGTTTGAAAGCATGCTAATGGCTGTGGGTCTGGATTGTGAGCAGTTTGGCACGCATTCATTTTGTATTGGTGCCGCTACATCTGATGCGGTTGCAGGGCCGTCGGAGCCCGTTATAAAAGAACTAGAAGGTGGAAAACTAATGTCTTTAAGCGTTATGTACGACCCTCTCTTCTCTCTTGATTTTTTCCTCTCCTGATCTGAAGCTGCGTGCGGATTCTTCGCCTGCTCGTGCTTTTGGAAGCAGGGCGCGAGTGGATTTGTCCTTTTTTTCCCCCTCAAAAGTGGGGCCTGATTGGCTCTTGGCTCCACGAGGTTTGATGGTTTTACCCTCGGTTGTGTTTCGGCTCCCCTCTTTGTTTCCTTCTTCTACTTGTGAAAATGTGTACCTCTTGTGTGGTGGACTGCTGATTTGCCTGTTATGGGTGTGCAGGATAAAATCTAGGGGCCATACTGGTCCTTTGCTTTTTCTTCTTTTCTTTTCCTTTCTAGCTTTTGGAAGTGTTGCTGGTATGTTGTTAACATTTATTTTGTTTTTCACTGCCTCTTACAGAACACAAGACCCCGCGGCTGATCTGGGTGTTGGGACACTCGTATGTGCATTGAGCTGCTTTTCATAGGGCTGTAGAGGATACATCAGCTATTCCAAGATCGGTTTTAGTTCAGTGGATTGATCAAAGGGGCTTAAGATGGACAGGTTTTCAGAAGTTTTGGTAGACGAGATTGCTAAAAGTGGTGCCTCATGTGTTGGTTGTTCATCTTGGAGGAAATGACTGGGGTAGAGGTCGGTCCGTGGATTTGGAGTTTGCAATTCAGTTGGAGTTTGCTTGGGTCCGTGCCTCCTGGCCTGACCTGATTATATGTTGGTCGGATATAGTGCCTAGGTTGTCTTGAAGATATTTTTAGGAAGGCAGAGTGGCCGAGGAGGTACGGAAAAAGGAACTAGGTGACTGCTCGTTTCATTCGCTTGATTGGTGGAGTGCATATACAACATCCGCTTATACGTTTCAGAGTCCTGGTTTGTATTGGTCTGATGGTGCTCATCTGAATGAGGAAGGCATGTGTTTGTTTATAAGGGCATAGCGGGAGTTTTTGTGGGTGTGGTGGCGGGCCTCGGCTCTTAAGGATCCAGGCGTGGCCGGAAATCGCAGTACAGTCGACGGCCAGTGGTAAGGTCACATGATGGTATCAGGCACGCTTAACCCACCTGTTTTCAAATGGAATAGGCTATTAGTCTCGGTCCAAGTACTTCCCGATCGAGTTGACTTGTGGTTGCTTCCGTTAGCCTATAAAGGAGGAGGGTTCTGTAGTGCCCGCGGCGGTGGCCCCGTTGAGGTAGATATGTGAACCTTGGGGTGTGTGGTTGTCCCCCATTTGCGGATGTCCCATGGAAATGCTGGGGCATCCTGGTTGCCTGGCGGATGTCGACTCGGACTGCTCTCTTTCTTCACCACAATACTGTACAAAAAATTCCCTTTACTTTCGCCACATTTAAGTTGTCTGTGTTTTATTTATGGTTATAGTTAAACAGTAAGAGTATAAGGTAAGGAAAGGTTATCAGCAGTTAAGCATTTTATAAGAACTGAGGGCTCTATCTAAGCTCAAGGGATATTAAAAGCTAAGGCTGTATTGACTGTATTGGTACTCTGGGGGTTAATTTGTTTTGACTGTGGAATGATGCCTATATGAGTCATGGGGAGGGGTTACGGAGTTCATATCAGGAATGAGCGGAGAAGAATCAAGTCCCTTATGCAGCTGGACGTTGCCCACCCTCCCTCCCTGTGGAACGGCTTGGATGGTCATTTGCAGTATGATCCAGTACCGGTATATTTTGGTGGTGGTGGTTGTCCTGGAGTAGCAGTGGCCGGAAATCGCAGTACAGTCGACGGCCAGTGGTAAGGTCACATGATGGTATCGGGCACGCTTAACCCACCTGTTTTCAAATGGAATAGGCTATTAGTCTCAGTCCAAGTACTTCCCGATCGGGTTGACTTGTGGTTGGTTTCGTTAGCCTAGAAAGGAGGAACGTTCTGTAGTGCCCAGGGCGGAGGCCCCATTGAGGTAGATATGTGAACCTTGGGGTGTGTGGTTGTCCCCCATTTGCGGATGTCCCATGGAAATGCTGGGGCATCCTGGTTGCCTGGCGGATGTCGACTCGGACTGCTCTCTTTCTCCACCACCATACCTTACAATAAATTCCCTTTACTTTCGCCACATTTAAGTTGTCTGTGTTTTATTTATGGTTATAGTTAAACGGTAAGAGTATAAGGTAAGGAAAGGTTATCAGCAGTTAAGCATTTTATAAGAACTGAGGGCTCTATCTAAGCTCAAGGGATATTAAAAGCTAAGGCTGTATTGGACTGTATTGGTACTCTGGGGGTTAATTTGTTTTGACTGTGGAATGACACCTATATGAGTCATGGGGAGGGGTTACGGAGTTCATATCAGGAATGGGCGGAGAAGAATCAAGTCCCTTATGCAGCTGGACGTTGCCCACCCTCCCTCCCTGTGGAACGGCTTGGATGGTCATTTGCAGTATGATCCAGTACCGGTATATTTTGGTGGTGGTGGTTGTCCTGGAGTAGCAGTGGCCGGAAATCGCAGTACAGTTGACGGCCAGTGGTAAGGTCACATGATGGTATCGGGCACGCTTAACCCACCTGTTTTCAAATGGAATAGGCTATTAGTCTCAGTCCAAGTACTTCCCGATCGGGTTGACTTGTGGTTGGTTTCGTTAGCCTAGAAAGGATGAACGTTCTGTAGTGCTCGGGGCGGAGGCCCCGTTGAGGTAGATATGTGAACCTTGGGGTGTGTGGTTGTCCCCCATTTGCGGATGTCCCATGGAAAGGCTGGGGCATCCTGGTTGCCTGGCGGATGTCGACTCGGACTGCTCTCTTTCTCCACCACCATACCTTACAATAAATTCCCTTTACTTTCGCCACATTTAAGTTGTCTGTGTTTTATTTATGGTTATAGTTAAACGATAAGAGTATAAGGTAAGGAAAGGTTATCAGCCTTTAAGCATGTTAATCCTTCTTAAAAAAAAGCGAAATATAAATTCTTAGTTTGTTACTACATGAGAAGTGAAAAAGAGTGACACTGTCAACCAGTGTATACGTGATAACTGGCAGCTGTCGCTTATGAATGCTTATTTCTGTGTGAAAATTTGTATGCTAATTATGTATTAAGCACATTCTCTATTGTAAACATTGTCACTCTCAAATCTCTGCGCATACTCAGTGTAACCTAAGGAATGTTGTAAGTAAATAGGATGATCTATAATTTGTAAATGACTGTAAACTTACAGCCTTATAAATAAAATAAACATGTCACTTATTGTCCCTCTGCTACCAGACACACAGATGTTTTATTGCCCATGAGTAGTAATGTATGAATAAAGGTTGTAAATGGAGGCTATTTTCCATGGGCTAAGGAAGTGCACCAGTTTGTTGGTTTGTAATATAATAGTATAGAAATCAATAATCCTTTGCGCACGTGAGACAACACAGATGACAAAGTGTCTGTGAGTGTCATTATGCTTAATCACTTTGCCTAAACAGCCTGAATAATGGCTACATTGCTTCACTCCAATCTATAGATATAAAGAACTGTGAGGAAATAAACAAACATTGCAATATTAAATCAGAATTAAAAATAATTATATTTATTTATATAGTGTAATATACACTAAATAAAATTGTCTACTCACAAACTTAAAATGAGTCTTAACCAAATTATTATTTCCCAACCATGATTGTGGCCCTCATAAAAACATGTTGATGGGTCAGGTGACCCATGTTTTCATGCAATTTTCTTACCTCCCTGCTCAACCATAACGTGCTATATGTAACAGTGCTATAATGTGCACTATAATGTGTTATCAGTATACTATACAGTATTAGGGAACCAGAAGAGTTCGTGGATATGGGTCTACATTTGTCACAGCTTCGGAATCAGCAGCTGTGCAAGTAAATCAAATAGTTCTATTATGTGCAGACATAGCCAAAAGTTTTGAGAATGACACAACTTCTCCCAACCATCCAAGAACAGTTTGGTGATGAACAATGCTTTTTCCAGCATGATGGAGCACATTGCCATAAGGCAAAAGTGATACGGGGATCAAAACATTAAAATTTTGGGTCCATGGCCAGGAAACTCCCCAGACCTTAATCCCATTGAGAACTTGTGGTCAATCCTCAAGAGGCTGGTGGACAAAACAAAACACAAACAAAAACTCACAAATTCTTACAAACTCCAAGCATTAATTAGGCAAGAATTGGTGGCCATCAGTCAGTATATGGCCCAGAAGTTGATTGACAGCATGCCAGGGTGAATTGCAGAAGTCTTCAAAAAGAAGCATCAACACTGCAAATATTGACTCTTTGCATACACTTAATGTAATTGTCAATAAAAGTCTTTGATACTTATGAAATTTTACTTCAGTATACCATAGCAACATCTGCCAAAAAGGTCTAAAAACACTGTAGCAGCAAACCTTGTGAAAACCAATACTTGTGTCATTCTCAAAGCTTTTGGCCATGACTATAGGTATGGTAAACAGTTGGGGTCCGAAATTAGTCCGAAATTACTAATTTGAATGGAAAATTGTTGACTTGGCTGAGCACCTTAAATAAGTGCTATGAAAGTTTATGAGAAAGTTATGATTTAAAAAAAAAAAACAGTTGTTTTTCATATATCAGATTAACCTTTTTTTCTGCATCAACAAAGTATAAATTAATAGGGTGTGGATGGTTGAATTCAATTGATTTCATATTCTTTTATATTTTACCTTAATGACCGTGTATTCATGTTGGTATAATAACAGATAAAGGATTATATTGTTTAGGAAAATAGCAATATAATTATATATTTTTACTCTGTATCCAACTATAGGAATCATTTTGGATCCTCCAATGGTGAAAACAGTGGCATTTCACTGGATCCTTTTCAAGTTAGAAGGACTAGACATTTTAAAATATTTTAACACTAATTACAGAAATTGTGGTGAACGTCACAACTGACCATAATCTATTAGAAGTTAACAACTGCTTAATTTAATGTAATCATTATATATATGCTAAATAAGATATCATAAGCTAAAACAACTTGTAGATCTGATAAGATTCTGATTGCTATTGCTAATACTACCTATTATGTATATGTCATAAATGTGCTGTAGTGCATTGAAACCAATTAATCTCTTATTTTCAATAAAGTAACTTGCCCAAGAATTCTGGACAATAAAGTTCAAACCACCACGTATGTCTGATTTTACCACAAGCAAAGAGCTATATATTTTTTTGGAGCATCAGTGGAGTAGTAGTTATGTTTTATTATATAAAAATAAAAACCCCTGTAAAGTTCCAGAGCCATAAAAGCTGAAAAAAATCTAATTTCTTTACGACAAAGTGCACTCTGTAAAATATAGATACACTATCTATCAATCAGCTAGCTTTCACTTGCACAGAGGACCTAATGCACCTGCTATTTCCAACAGTACTTAATGTCACCATCTTTCACAGACTATTCAGACCTAAGGAAGTAATGTATTTTATTTAAGCCTATTATGTATTGGTGAATGAGGCTTTCTGCAGACTGAAATTATTTTCTTTCATTTCTTTATTCGTATAGCCCTTATCCTCTGTGTTCTGGTGAAGTTACTGTAACTTGAAGGATAGCAAAAATAGACAATTTTTGCATTCACTTCTATAAGTTTCCAATTCTAATTTGTCATACTACTGACCTTTGAGCTATGTTCTATGCAAATGTGTATGTTTTGCATTAGTATTTTATGGGTTGTCTTTACATATATAAATATTGCAGAATACTGTTGAAATTTAAAAATTTGTGGGTATCTAAATATTTATTTCTTTGTTTGCAGTGGAATAAAACAGAAAAAACTGAAAATTTTACTAGGTCATGGCTTATGCTGTGGTGAGTAGCAAAATTAAAGCCAATCATTAAAGAAGCTTGAAAAGAGAAAAGGACTCATTCATTTATTCTGTGTCACTGAGCATGGAGAAAAGAGAGAAAGCCAGAGAATTGTCAGAGGAGGTCAGACCAAACATTGTAGCCTAACATGGATAATCTCAAGGCTACAAATTAATCTCCAGAGACCTTGATGCACTCCATTTCCACTGTAGGTAATGTTTATTAAGGCTAGGGATGTGCACCGGCGACTTTTAGTGTCTCGTGTTTTGTGTTTTGGATTCGGATTTTCTTGAGGTTTTGGGTTTGGATTTGTTTCGCAAAACACCTGCCGAAAGGTTTTGGTTTGGATTTAAGGTTTTGGATTCGGATTTTTTTTTAAAAAAGCATAAAAAGTTCAAAAATCAAATTTTTGGGCTTATTTTCACTCCTACGCTATGATTAACCTCAATAACATTCAATAACAATCATTTCCACTAATTTACAGTGTATTCTGAACACCTCACAATATTGTTATTAGTCCAAAACGTTGCAACGAGGTATCTTTCTGGACTGCGTAGTGGATTAGTCCCCACAATATAATTTAAAAACCCTGAACTGGTCTGAATCGCACCAAAAAATGTACCTGGACTGAGTAGAGGAGTGGTCACCACAATATAATTTAAAAACCCTGAACTGGTCTGAATCGCACCAAAAAATGTACCTGGACTGCGTAGAGGAGTGGTCACCACAATATAATAAGAAAACCATCAACTGGTCTGAATCGCTCCAAAAAATGTACCTGGACTGCGTAGAGGAGTGGTCACCACAATATAATTTAAAAACCCTGAACTGGTCTGAATCGCACCAAAAAATGTATCTGGACTGCGTAGAGGAGTGGTCACCACAATATAATAAGAAAACCATCAACTGGTCTGAATCGCACGAAAAAATGTACCTGGACTGCGTAGAGGAGTGGTCACCACAATATAATTTAAAAACCCTGAACTGGTCTTAATTGCACCAAAAAATGTATCTGGACTGCGTAGAGGAGTGGTCACCACAATATAATAAGAAAACCATCAACTGGTCTTAATCGCACCAAAAAATGTATCTAGACTGCGTAGAGGAGTGGTCACCACAATATAATAAGAAAACCATCAACTGGTCTTAATCGCACCAAAAAATGTATCTGGACTGCGTAGAGGAGTGGTCACCACAATATAATAAAAAAAAACCTCAACTGGTCTGAATTCCACCAAACAAGTATCTGGACTGCGTAGAGGAGTGGCCCCTGTACCCAATTTGATACCGGGGCCACAATATAATAAAAAAAAAAAAGAAAATGGTCTGAATTCCAGGGAACAGATGGCGGACACCGGATGGACATCTAAAACCAACATAGCAGTTAAGGGCGCAGTTCCTCTTTTTTGTGACTGCACAAACAATTAATGTAGTAATAGAAATGACAGGTTTTTTTTTTGTTTTAAATATAGAAAGAAAGAAGGTAGTACTAGAAATGGCAGTTATTTAGTTTCTTTTAAATAGAGAAAGAAAGAAGGTAGTACTAGAAATGGCATTTTTTTTTTGCTTTAAATATAGAAAGAAAGAAGGTAGTACTAGAAATGGCAGTTATTTTATTTTTTTTAAATAGAGAAAAAAATAAGGTAGTACTAGAAATGGAAGTTATTTAGTTTCTTTTAAATAGAGAAAGAAAGAAGGTAGTAATAGAAATGGCAGTTATTCGAATCCCCAGGAGAGTCTAAGTGGGGTGAGCCACAGAGAGATTATTTCCCTCAGTTTCTCTAACAGGTTGTCAGTGTTGTGCCTCTTCTTAAAACCTGTGATACATAACTACACACACTCAGCAAAGCTTTTACAAATTATCTGCGGCACAGGAGAGTACCACTGGACTGTACTTTAATAGCAGTGCCTATTATTTTTGGGTACAGCAACAGTGAATGATCGTAGTTAGACTTTTAAATAGCAGTACAAGCTAGATTTTTTAAAATTTTGTAATATTTTTTTACAATTAATTTTGGAAATTGTTTTATTTATTTTTTTTAAATTAATTTTTTATAATTTTTTTTATAAAAATATATATTTTTTTTTAACTTTTGGATAACTTGGAAATAACAATGCCCTTAGCAAAACAGACCACAGGACACAGTCCTCTTTTTTGGAACTGCACAAACAGTGATGAAAATGAAGGTGGAGCTGGTGGCATGTCACGGTCCTCTTCAGAGGACAATCTCCTGACCAGCAGGTCTTTGCACCGCTGTAGACTTGTGTCCGCCGGAAACAGAGACACAACATACGCTTTAAACCGAGGATCGAGAACGGTGGCCAGAATGTATTCCTCTGACTTTAAAAGACTGACCACCCTCGGATCCTGGCAAAGCATACAAAGGGCTTCATCCACAAGAGCTACATGCTTGGTGGAATTGCAATGGTGTACCAGCTCCTCCCTCACTTTCTCCAGCTGCTTCTGCAAAAGCCTGATCAGGGGAATCACCTGACTCAAGCTGGCAGTGTCGGAACTGACTTCTCGTGTGGCAAGTTCAAATGGCTGCAGAACCTTGCACAACACGGAAATCATTCTCCAGTGCGCTTGACTCAGGTGCATCCCCACTCCTTTTCCTATGTCGTAGGTTGCTGTGTAGGCTTGAATGGCCTTTTGATGCTCCTCCATCCTCTGCAGCATATAGAGGGTGGAGTTCTAGCACGTCACTACCTCTAGTTAATTTAGATTGGAAGGCTTGTAAATACTTTAAAGATAAAAAAAAGCAGGCTGCACAGACTGTGGAGCTAGAAAGTAAAATTAAATGGACCACGTTACTTTGGTGGCTATCTATGCCCCCCCCCCCCCCCCGCCCTACACTTGTAGTTGATTTTAAAAAAGCAGCCTGCATAGACTGTAGAACTAGAAATTCAAATATACAAAGAAATGGACAAAGGCTGTTTGGTATCTGTCTGCATCAGATCCCCTCTCCACTAGGAGTAAAATAGAAAACTATTCAGCCGTTATATAATCTAGAATATAAATAGAAATTGAGAAAGGCAATTTGGTATCTGTCTGCATCATAATCATCAACATCCTCCTCAGCGCCAGCTACATCAATATCCTCCTCCCGGTGTACAACATTCACACCTTCATTAGCCAAATCTGTAACTGGACTGTGGGTGATCCTTCCAGCATATGCAGAGGGCGTGCTGCAAATGCTGGATGGAGTCACCTCTTCCCGTACAGTGATGGGAAGGTCAGGCTTCACAACCACCAACACCCTTGGACTCGCCTTGGGGATTTGTGATGTCATCTGTTTAGAAGGCAGAGTTCTTTGCTGTTTTTTTGTTGTTGCTGACAGCATAACTCTCTTAAATTTTTTGTAGGGGGGGGAGGAGGAGGGCTTAGATCCTTGGGTGAAGCTGGACCACTAGTCATGAACACGGGCCAGGGCCTAAGCCGTTCCTTGCCACTACGTGTCGTAAATGGCATATTGCACACTTTACGTTTCTCCTCGGATGATTTTAAGTTTCTCTTTTTGCTATTTTTTGAGAACTTGGGCTTTTTGGATTTTACATGCCCTGTACTAGGAGATTGGGCATCGGGCTTGCCAGACGACGTTGATGGCATTTCATCGTCTATGTCATGACTAGTGTCAGCAGCTTCAGCATTAGGAGGAAGTGGGTCTTGATCTTTCCCTACTTTATCCTCCAAATTTTGGTTTTCCATTATATGTAGCACAAGAGAGCGTACCCCTAAGCCACACACACTCGGCAAAGCCTCTAAAAATTATATGCGGCACAGGAGAGTACCACTGGACTTATACTGTTGAATCAGTGAACTTTGTAATAGCAGTACCACTGGACTTATACTGCTGAATCAGTGAACTTTGTAATATATCAGTACCACTGGACTTATACTGCTGAATCAGTGAACTTTGTTATATATCAGTACCACTGGACTTATACTGCTGAATCAGTGAACTTTGTAATATATCAGTACCACTGGACTTATACTGCTGAATCAGTGAACTTTGTAATATATCAGTACCACTGGACTTATACTGCTGAATCAGTGAACTTTGTAATAGCAGTACCACTGGACTTATACTGCTGAATCAGTGAACTTTGTAATATATCAGTACCACTGGACTTATACTGCTGAATCAGTGAACTTTGTAATAGCACTACCACTGGACTTATACTGCTGAATCAGTGAACTTTGTAATATATCAGTACCACTGGACTTATACTGCTGAATCAGTGAACTTTGTAATATATCAGTACCACTGGACTTATACTGCTGAATCAGTGAACTTTGTAATAGCAGTACCAATGGACTTATACTGCAGGATTGGTTTTGCAAATTTTGTTGTAATTAATTTTTTTTAAAATTATTTTTTTGTATTTTTTTTTTATATCTTTTTTTAAATTTTTTAAACACTTGCGAATAATGGGGAAATAACTATGCCCTTAGAAGCACAGAGCACAGGACACAGCACCACTGGACTGAACAGGACACAGCACAGGACCCAGCAGCACCACTGAACTCAAAATTGACAGAGCACAGTACACAGCACCACTGGACTGATACTGCAGAACACAGCACAGCACAGCATAGCACAGCATGAGATCTACCAGGACAGAGGACCACCTAACACACCCTCCCTCTACCCTGATCAATGCCCGAGTGAAGATGGCGGCGACTAGCGGGGAATTTATAGGATCCGAGTATCGCGAGATCCGACAGCAGGATAATGACTCAGAGCCTCGGTTTCAGGTTTTCATTTGGTGCCAATACCCGGATCTGTCTCGGATCCGACCCGGATCGGAAACGTTCGGGTGGGCTCTGATTCACGAAATCCGAGTGCGCTCATCTCTAATTAAGGCCCATGGTATTTTAGCCAACCTCCCTGGTGTAGTGTAGAAACCGGGAGGGGAAGGGGGCCAGAGGAGGCAGTTGCCCCCCCCCATGATTTCTGCTGGGTGGGCAAAGCCTGTGTTTTGCACCCCCATGAACTTCTACACAAAAACCTTAATTCTACTTTCTGCAGTCGTGGTATCTGTTCTAAACTTGTGAAACTCTTTTAAATTATAGATAAATGTTCTTTAATGTAGATTGCCTTTGTATAGATTTAATACAGATTGATTGATTTGCTTTTTTAAAAAACTCTTAAGTGTTGCATTCATAAACATTTAATAAATAGCCTGTATCGATGATGAAAAACTATTCACTTTGCTTTTAGCCTAAATTTCGTTCCTCCAGTAACAAACATGAGATAGCAATTTGAATTTATAGCACATACCATAACCAGTGAAGCAGTGACTATAGATTTAAAAATACTTCCAATCCAACGCGATTAGGCTGCCAAAGAAATCTGAATAAAAACTGGGTTAATGACTATGAAAATGTAAATTTTTAAGAACAATTGAATCTATCTTTCTTACAGCTATTGTACTAATTGGTAGTTAATATTAATAATAATATTTATTTAATGTATAAAAACATTTTTATAGTAAAATAAACAATGAATCTGGGGTTGGTGAAACATAGGATTTGGAGTCTTTGAAAATTTACAGTCACTTTTACAACTGTCATTAAACAAGATACCAAACTAGAGAAAAAGAGGCTCCAAGCCATTTAGTAATCCTTCTCCCCCCACTCCCCCCCATGAAAATCTTCATTCCTCTGACCCAGCTCTCTGGAAAGAGAAAACTTGATTGAAGACTGAAGTATGACAAGGAATGGCAGTTTCAACTCACACCATCCATCACCAACTCAATGAAATGCGGTTTTATGGTAGGAGTGCAGGAGGGCCCCAACCTGAGAGAGAGACATGAGAAAGTCTGACTGGACTTTGCCAAAACACATTTGAACAAGCCAAACTTCTTGTGGAAGAATTTTCTGAGAAAAACTGAGACAAAATTAGAGCTCTTTGGTACATCATCCCTATGTTACAGAAAGCAAAATGAAAAGAACATCTTTCCTACAGTTATACATGGATGAGGTTCACTGATGTTTTGGGGTTGCTGTGTTGCATCTGGCACTGGGTATCTTGAACGTGTGCAGGACATCATATAATCTGTAGATTACAGGACATATTGGAGCACCATGTTGCACATGGTTTCAGAGAGCTGTGTCTCAGTAAAATGTCATGGGTCTTCCAGCAGGTAACTGATCCCAAACACACTTCAAAAACCCAGGAATGGTTCAAGACAAGATGCTGGACTGTTTTTAATTGACCAGCAATGAATCCATATTTAAATCCCAGAGAATACTTGTGAAAATCTGTGGATAAATCTAAAAACAGCAGCTGGGAGAAGGCACCATTCAAATCTGGGAGAATGTATGCAGATTCCACAAGAAAAGTGGACCAAACTCTCATCCATGGCTATGGGAAGCTTGTAATTGTTTTAACCAAAAGATGCGCTACCAAATATTAAGTCTATTGAATCAAAAATTTGTTAATTCCAATTCTTTTCATTTTTTGATTTACAGGGACATACAGAATAAAAAACAAAGGTTCTGTATATTAACAGAAAAATAATTGTAGAGAACAAAAAGTTTTGTTAATTTCACCTTATGTTTGGAGGAAATTATGAATTATTCGTAAAAAAGTGAAGGATGCCAATAATTTTAGCCACGACAGTGTAACTCTGTGCAATATATATATATATATATATATATATATATATATATATATATATATATATATATATATATATATATATATATATATATTCCATAGACAAAAAACCTTACGGTTTAACTTGTCCAATTAAGGTTCCTTACACACCAAAATGTAAAGGAAACTAAAATGTAAGAAAACTATTGACACTCTTCCACTCAAACTCCAAAAAGCAATGAAATTACAACGATTAAGGCAGAAACCTTAATGGACATGCTACTTGCGCAATACAGACATGGTATGCCATCACATCCTGTGGTTAGCTGCAGATTCAGCACTATCATGGAGTGAGATTGCTGTCACTCACAAAATGGTGGAGCTGCTAATTCACAGATTTGTGTGATCACTGGAATACACATATGCAGTACTATTACATTTTCTCAGCTTAGCTTTATCATAGTTTAGGGTCAGCGTGTCTTAGAAAGAGACAGTAGAGCAACTTCATAAAAAAGTAGAACTACAAAAACCCTGCAGAGCGTTTCTCAATCCAAGACTGTGCCTGCTCCTAGAAGATACCTGCAGAACATAGCTCATCACCAAACAGTATCTGCTCCCGAAAGATCATTGCAATGCATCCTTTCACCCAAAACATTTCCCACAGCTGACAGACCCCTGCAGAGCATCCTTCCACTCAACATACTAATCCCTCCTGAGAACTCCCTGCATAGTATTCCTCCCAACACTGTACCTGCTCCAAAACAGATGCCTGCAGAATATCCCTCCTCCTGAAACACAATACTTGCTCCTGACATACCCCTGTAGAGCATTCCTCCTTCCAAGACTGTACATGCTCCTAGAAGATACTTGCAGTACATAGCTAATCACCAAACAGTAACTACTTCTAAAAGAATCCTGCAGAGCATTCCTCCTCCTACAACACTCCCTGCAGCTAACAGACCCCTGCAGAACATCACTCCACTCAACATACTAACCACTCCTGACAGATCCTTGTAGAGCATTCCTCCCTCCAATATTGTGCCTGCTCCTAAAAGATACCTGCAATACATGCCTCCTCACGAAAAAAGGCTCTTGCAGCTGACTGATCCCTGCAGAGAATCTCTCTGTGCGTTTGGATTACACTATTGTGCAGTTTGATAAAATATTTCCCAATAAAGTCTTATTGGCTTTACGTATTCTTAAAAGTTGGCTTAGGGCTTGTAAAAGAATGTAATGGCAAACATTGCTCACTGAAAACCAAACTAAGCAGAGGATTATACACCAATTTAATGTAATTTAACTCTAATATTATTTTATAGTTCTACTTTTTTATGAAGTTACTCTACTGTCTCTTTCTAAGACACGCAGGCCCTAAACTGCGATAAAGCTAAACTAAGAAAATGTAATAGTTCTGCATGTGTGTATTCCAGTGAACGCGCAAATCTGTGAATTAGCAGCTCCAACATTTTGTGTGACAACAATCTCACTCCATGATAGTGCTGAATCTGCAGCTAACCACAGGATGGGATAGCATACCATGTCTGTATTGCGCAAGTAACACGTCCATTAAGGCTCCTGCCTGAATCGTTGTAATTTCATTGCTTTTTGGAGTTTGAGTGGAAGAGTTTCAATAGTTTTCTTACATTTTAGATGGTGTGTAAGGAACCTTAATCGGAAAAGTTAAACCGTAAGGTTTTTTGTCTATGGAATTTCATGGCTTTTTGTAAAGTAAAAATATTGATAATAAAATTATAAGCCTAGAATTGTACGGCCATTAAGAATAAGTTGGCCCATCTAATTCCCACTATTTTACTTAATCCCTAAAAAACAAGAGTTTTAATATTGCTCTATTATACTTACCTCTACCACCTCTGTTGGATGACTATCCCACCTATCCACTACCGTTTTGATAAAGTAATTTTTCCTAAGATTTCCTCTAAACCTAGCACCCTCCTTTTCCAATGCATGGCTTCCTCTCACACATACCCCAATGCCCACCAGCCTTGTGATCGCATGCACACATGCCATCACCAAGTGCTCCAGCTTTATTCTCATGTCACCCCCTGTGGACTAGCTTTTCTATAACGTCACCAATTGTGCACCAGCTATTCTCTTACGTCACCCCCATTCACACTACTCTTTCTCTCACTTGTCACTGCATATGCACCAGATTTGATCTCGCATCACCACTTCTGCACCAGCTTTTCTATCACATATCATACCTTGCAAACCAGCTTCTCTTTCACGTCACCCCTGTGCACCAAATTTTTTCTCACGTCACTTCTATGTGCTCAAGTTTTTTGTAATCACATCACACCCTGTGCCCCTGCTTTTCTCTCAATTGTCACCCCCTGTACACAAGCTTTTCTTTCTCATGTCACACCGTACCCCAGCTTTTCTTTCATGCTACCCCTTGCGTACCAGCTTTGCTTTCACATGTCACCACCTGATTACCAACTTTTCTTTCAATTGTCACAGCCTATGCAGCAGTATTATTTTGTTTTACATTACTCCTATGTGCCCATGATTTTTTATCACGTCACACCTTGTGCCCCAGCTTTTATCACACATCACCCCCTGCGCACCAGCTTTTCTCTCAATTGTCAGCCTCTGCACCAGTACCCTACCATCCTTCCTCCTAACCCGTTCTCCCTTCCCTCCTCCCATCCCCTCTTCTCTCCTTTACATCATCTGGCCCCCTTTGTACCTGAGTCTTGTTCACCCTCCCTTAGGATGTAAGCTCATTCGAGCAGGGCACTCTTCCCTCCTGTGTCCTTACCTACTCTTCTGCTCCGTCTTTTCTGCATTAGCCTGCTTGGAGCTTCCGAAGTTTTGGTATTTTTGTTTACTGCTCAGTAATATTTTACCCTGTACTGTCTATTGTTTGTGCATTGTACGGCGCTGCGGAACTCTTGTGGCGCCTAACAAATAAAGGATAATAATAATAATAATAATAATTGATTACAACAACTATAAAGAAAACAAATTAGTTCTACACTCTGTGTGTCTGGTAAGAAATCCAAAAAGATATTCAGTCGTGTGTCTGAGAGGAGTTGGTAAATATAGACCATGTGTGTATGAAATAGAAATAATAATAAGTGTACACAAATATAAGTGAATAATATCATTTACCTAGGGGGTATAGTAATACCAGTACAAACAAATGCCACTTACCTATGGACACAAATTAGTATTCCAAAGGTAGAAAAGTTCTTGTCAATAGGAACAATCTGAATAGAATTATCTCAGAGACTCTCCATCGAAACGATAAGAGAATAAATGGATCTGTATCATACAAGCTGACTTCTATTAGTCCCTTAAATTGTAAACGTAAATTGTGCTGTCTTACCCAAAGTCCAGCTATTGGTGGTTTTCCTAGTGGACAGAAGTTTATCTCGTGGTTTCCAATGGAGATCTCCCATGAGTGTTCTCTGTGTCCACACGCTGCCATGCTGTCTCACTATCAGATGATCACAGTCAGCTTGCTGTCTCTCCCTCATATGCGTGCTGCAACTTACTTCTGAATGTCTCTGGCAGAGTGCATCTCTCAATATACTATGCATTCCACTGAGAACCATTCCTTCCAATTACTGCAGTGAATGCACTTGGCTAGATAAACATGCGTTCTACATTTATATAGTGCAATGCACTGAGATTGACAGTACTTTAGAAGAAATTTATCCGCAGTGTAGTGGACTACATAGAGATTTATACTGCGCATTGTAGTATACTGCACTATCTGACACATCGCTCCAGAGTGCAGCCAGTGTGACAATTTGAAGTGTATGTCCATCTAGAGCAGCCAGACTTTCCCATCTCCTAGCAGAGATAAACGTACCTGAGCTTGGGAATACAAGAAGCCTAGCACATAAAGCCATACAACTCAAACAAAAGCATCATATCTTTGCAAAAACAAAGGCAAAATCTAGCACACATGCTTCTATTCTTTCCAACCCAAGTCCACCCAAGAAGACAAAATAGTTATACTACCACTGATCATTTCATATCTTGCAGACACAGCAAGAGTGTGAGTTTAATAAACGTGAGACAGGATATAGTAAATATATGTAAACATGTCTACACCTGTGCATCTATTGGCGTACAGCTAAACGAGGTCCGAAATGAAAGAGAATATTATGTAATTATAATATTTGTAAAACAGTGCAATTTCCAGGTCAGTGAGTGACAGGTAGTGCAGTATGAGGACAGCGAGTGTGTGACATGTTAGTGAGTCACATAATGGCATATACCAAGTGGCTCATGTTTTCCAGCTGTGAAGAGCAGCTTGTGAATATCGTGTTCTCCCCAAATTCAGGTTCCAAGGCAGGCAGGAGTAATGCGTGTGGGCTACTATAAGGAGAGTTGTATTATGTTACTCGCTACATACCTCACTGGCTTTCAGCACAGAACACAGATGATAGATAGGTGATCACAGCAGGAACTTCAGAGCACTTTTAAATCCGCCCCCCACTCAGTATAGTGAATAAATTAACTGACGTCACTGAGGGGCGGGAAGTTTAAACGGCTCTGTTACAGCCGCTCTGGCACCACTCGAAGAGATTAAAATTTGAAATGAGAGCACTAATAATACTACAGGGTGTCCCCTCTCAGCCCCAAAACACTAACCAGCCCCCTGTGGATAGAAAATATGGTTAATTTCTCCAGCTTAGAAATGAAAGTCTCTCAGCCATATTTGTATTCTCATGTGAAGCCAGGCTGAATACACCCACTCTCTTTGACATGTACCCTAGGTATGGCTCTGCGTTTTCAGCTTGGCTGAGATGAAAGGACCAAACAGCTGTTAGAAGCAGTAGAACCAAACAGCTCCGGTTGCCTGAAGTCACCATCACCAACACCACAGCGCCCCTGGTCTGGCAGTGGGGTACGGCCTAACGGTGCTGAACACACTGACAACACTTACCCCAACATCTTCAGTCCGGATGGCTGATTCTCGACGAGGATCCATGACGACTCTTTTGGGAACTGACTTCAGCCAATCCCGATGCAGAAAGACGCCTGGCGAGACTTGACGACATCATTGAGATGCACGACGCTGGTAATGCTGCTCTTAAGGGGGTAATGTAAGTATGCAGCTATGTACATTGTACTTTAGAAAGTGTTGTGCTGGAGTCTCAGGAGAGCAGGGAGCCAGTGGTGGTCCCAATCCTGCTCATAGGTGCTGGCTGGGGAGCCGGGACAGGGGAGACATGGGGAAAGTACATGGCGTAGGTAGAAAGGCAGATCGAATCAAGAAGTATGTGTGGAAGGCAGAGTGTTGACCCGAGCACTGATCGTGTCATGCATGCTCTCCAGGGGCGGATCTAGAGAATTCTTCTACCCGGGGCGATTTAGGGGGGGCGATTTAGGCCCCGCCCCCCTTTTTACATCTGAGGCTGCCGGCGGCTGCATACTATGTGCAGGTCCGTTCAGCAGTGACAGGTAGGGACAGTGTGCTGCCCGGCCGCTCTGATTGTGTTTAAAACACAATCAGAGCAGCCGGGCAGCACACTGTCCCTGCCTGTCACTGCCGAACGGACCTGCACATAGTGTGCAGCCGCCGGCAGCAAGCCCCTGCTAGGGGGAAGCGATCGCCCCGATCGCCCCCCCTACCTGGATCCACCACTGATGCTCTCACTGTCAGCAGTGACAGTAAGCAGGATGGCAGGCTCTGATTGGCTGTGTCTCTACTGCTCCCCACCTATCCATGCTACCCCATGCATAAGTGCACAAATTCTTTAAAAATGCAAGGCAGGTGAATAATAAAAAAAAAAAAGAAAGACAATTTATGTTTCAGTGAGTATTATATTTCATTCTAATGAACTGCTGATGTGCTACATTGAACAGAATGTGAGAATCCTGCCAACAGATTTCACTAAAATCATTACTGCACGGTCTCTGACAGTACTGTCGATCTCACATACATATTGCTGTACTGGCAGATTACCAAAACTTGTACCGTAGCTTCTCTGTAGTCTAAAAATCAGAATGTGTCCTCTAGACAGGGCTGCAATCAGAATCTGTGGGGCCCAGTAATAATTAATGTGACATGCTCCCCCCCATCCCTCTGCACCGTACATGTGCCCCCTCCCTCTGCACAGTACATTCTCTGCTCCCTCCCTATCATAGTAAATGCCCTCTTGTCATTCCATCACAACAAATGCTCTGCTCCCCCCTCACCATCCCATTACAGTAAATATTCCACTCCCCTCCTCACCATCTCATCACAGAAAATGCTCAGCTCCCACCCCTCCCCTATCATAATAAATGCCCCTCCATCATAATAAATGCTCAGTAAGCTTATCTTGTTCTTGAAGCGATGCTACGGTTCATGGTCACTGATAGAATGGGAGTGTGACGCACAGTGATGACATCACCGCACCGCACACTCCCAGTCTAAGGGTGTCTTTGAGCCGCAGCATCGCGAGGGGCAGATTGGTCAGACTAAGGGGCCCGGACAGTTCAAAGTTGTCAAAGTCGTATAATTGGATGAACGAAAAGTATATTGGTTAATATTGTTTTATCGTGCGATTGCACTCAGCATGCCACGCTACACGGGGCATGGCGCTATCACGCGGTAAAATACGCACGCACTCACACTACAAAATTTGGTTATTTATATATTTCATATTTATTAAAGGTTACACATTCATTTATTCGTAAAATGTATTAGATTGTATATTTATTTACATATAATACTGTAGTAAAGGTTTTTATGGTTCAGGTGTTTTAAAAGATAAAGAGTTTGGTCTCATATTAAAGCTTATTTCACCAGCATTAAACCGGTGTGGACGAAATAGTGATTGCATCTAGCGATCACAAGATACAAGCAATATGAGATTAATGCTCTTAAATACTTTTGTGTGGGTCAGTTTGAACTGGTCATCCAGAGTCAAATCATGGGAACAATAGGGTGGGGGATGTTCCCCTCACCCTATGTAAGGATCAAATGAACTGACCTATAACTTGCAAGGAACTGGAATGCCATCAAGCCTGTACCAATGAAGACCTCACTAAGAGTTGTAATCTGTACAGTATATACAAGCATGTTGGCTTTTGTTAGCTCTCTTGGAAGCTGGAAATGTGACCGCATGGCTGCATTCATTGAACCTGAGTGAAACCTATAAGGAAGATGTAATGTATTCGGTGTTTTATGCTTTCCTGTTTTAATGTAACATCTTTAATAGGTATCATGTATCGGCTATATTGTACTGTATTGTACTTATTTATTGAACTGCTAAACAAATTGCTTCTGCTAAATAAATTGCTTGTGCTTCGGAAACACAATACAATCGCTTGGGCAATGCTTATTTGAAATGATAGAATTACTTTAAGAATTTGGGGCTCAAAAAGGCACTACATTGCTCACAGATTCACAAAACTGACGGATTTCGGTTTACCAACAAAGGGTGGGATGAGAACGTATGCCTTTATATCATCTAGTGTTGCTAAATCAACTATCCGCTTTGTGCAATCTATGGGGTGCTAGTGAGAATCTAGGGACAAGAAAGAAAAAAAAAACTGTTTCTTTTTCATGTCATTTTGCGATTTATATGTGGTTTGTTTGCATTGCATAGCGTATGTGTTCCTGCATTAAGTGTGTCTACTTCCGGTATTATTGCCATGGGTTTAAACAGTCGTGTTCATAGTCTGTTATATATGCATAGTATAATCCCTTGGTAAAACCTCTGAAAATATATTACTGTTGATTGGGAAAGTTATTTTCTGCGCAGAAAACTAAGGTGTATGTGTTTGTTGATTTTGAAGTGAAAGTTGATTTACTGTTGAAAAAACAGGGATATCAGTTGCCGTCTGATGAGGCGGGCTGGACAACCGAGATTAAGTATACATGGCAGGTATACTGGCAGCAAAAGCTCTGTTAAAATAGGCTTTTGAAACTTTCTTCCCAATAATAATCGCAAAGTTTAGTGCTAATTAGTATCGCTAAGCGGTGCGATCGGACCGCATGGTTTATTGTGCAACCGTCCTTGTGACTTGGGTTGAACGACTGGAGGAATTACGCTGGTAAGGTGGGTAAACTCCGATGCTACCAGTTCAGTAATATACTCAACAGATTTTGTGGTAGAGCCAGGGTATCGAGGAGCTGATAGCCCTGTGGCCCACAGTGATATTTCTGGGTTAGGAGGTGTGTGTGGGCGTAGCCTGTGAAGCCATCCACAAATATTAAAAAAATCTCTAGTTGGTTCTGTTTGAAAGGAGAACAGGTAAAAAGGCCCTGTTTGTGTAGCGTTGAGAAATAGGTTGTTTTCACAATGGGTGCGAAGCAAACGCTAGAGATGGTTGATGTTGTGCTGCCTAAGGAAGGACCAATTGGTTCGGCGAGGTTCCATATGTTTAAAAAGTATGGTGCATACGCAACAGCGAATTGCGACACATGGGTCAAAATGACCCGGGAGTGTGTGAAACCTTTCCCAAACATAGGTAGTTTCGAGTCAGAGGTTACATAGTTACATAGTTGATGAGGTTGAAAAAAGACACCAGTCCATCAAGGTGTTAAATAATGTTAGAGATAAAGTATGGTTGATTAAATCAACAAAAACTAGAATTGAACATGATGACTGTTTATAATTGTGGCAACAAGAAGGGTACACGTGCAAAGGAAGCGCGTGCACAGCAAAAGTAGGCGTGGCGAAAGGTGCATGCATAGCAGAAGTAAGGGTTGTCTAGCGAAGAGAACGAGCGCAAGCCAGGAAAGTATAAAACACTGAATATAATTTTTAAAAAAACCTTATAAAAATAGCAAATGTAACTATCTGTGTAACTATTTAGGTTTAAAAGCTGAGTAACTTAAATGAATATTTTTATTTTTATTTTTTTGTGTATGGTGGGTGTGATTGAAATTAGGAAAATAACCCTGCAATAGAGAAAAACAAAAACAAAAAAAAAAACAGGATTTTTTAAACAGTCTGAAGAAACTACTTTTCTCTTTATTCCATGCATAAAGTACAGCCAGGGAAAAGAAGTGTAACAAAGAAATGTGTTGTGTCTATGCAAATGGCTTAGATTCAGGAATCCTAGAAAAAAAAATCAGTGTCTCTAGACAAATGGCTTTAGTTAATTGACCCTGACTGTAATGAGGCTATATAGCCTTAGAACAATACACAAAAGACTGGAGATAGGGTTGCTAAGGAGTTATTCTGCAGTGAATGAAGAGACAGAGAGTTTTGTTTTTTGGTTTGTTTGTTTTATGTTGTGTTGAGTTTAGGTTCCTGTCACAGGTCGATGATAAGGATTGAAAGCAAAAAGAAATATCATGTTTTGTTTTTTTATTTGAAACTGACTTTATTTTGTTTCTCTTTTTGTAGGTAAGGACAAAGAAAGAAGTATATATACTTAGTTATTATGGGGATTACGAAAGAAGTACAAAGCTTTCCCTTGAAAGACAAATTAACAATCATTTATTTGGTTGAGATTCATTATTTAAAATGAAGTGTGCACATACTTCGCTTTAATGTTGTTTTATGTATTTCAGGAGGACACACATGAGAGATATAAAGTATGTGTCACAATGGGTAAACTTTGCACTTCTCCATTATAGTCATGAGATACCGAGTTCCATATGAGCTAACGACGGACGACACTGGATTGCACGGTTGACGTAAGACCCCCTAGTTAAGTATGGGGAGGGATCATAGTTTAGCGAATAGCTAAGGGGATTAGTGGAATAAATACAGCCATTTTCCCATAGTGTCCAATCCAGCTGTCATGTTTGCTGTAAAATCTCCCTTTCTGCATGTCTATTTGTTTTCAAACCCTTGTATTAAAATCTTTGTATTCTTATTATTCGTTGCTCTCCTATTTTTTCATTCTTTACATCTATGCTAGTATCTCTCGCTCTCTTCTCTTGTATAGAGATACAAAAAGACATGGACACGGTCTCAGTAATGGGGCTAAGACATTTTCTTGACATAAGACAGACTCAGGGATATACACACTAAACTGACATGAGTTACAGAAACAGTTAGGGGTTTGGTGTTAAGTGTATAGATGCTGCTAATTTTAAGCAGAAAGTTTTTTGTTGTGGAAATATGATTCATGTTTTTTTTAGATTACATATCTGCTTTTTGCCTCCTGTGCAAAGTGTGCCTTTATATTTATGCACAAAGGGTAGATGTATGGATTGCTAGAGGTTAGACATACAGATATGCATCTCTGTGTAGAACATTGGAGTAGGATTTTTGCCACAAGATATGACATAATGTGAAACCCTAGATAATGTAGAATTTTCATGTTTTATATTTTTTCCACTGTTAGACAGTGTTATAGAGATAGACCCCTTTGCCCTTCTCACTTAGCCAAGTAGCTGAATGTGGGGTACTGACAATGGCATGTGAGTTGGCAGAGGGAAAATCGATTGATATACATTGGTCTTCAGCATTTTTCTAGTCTAGGGGGCGACGTTAAGGTGACTGAAGAATCCTTTATAGCAATACCAGCACATGAGTAGGACACTACATAGAGGACTTTACACAGTGACACAGTTACCAACTGAAGTAGCTGCTAGTAAAATCCACACTTACATACACACGACTATACATGGCTGTCACACCAGGTTGAACATAGCTGTCAAATAGACAGCAGGGTTGTATGTGACAGCTGACAAATCTATGTTTTGTTTTGTTTTTGTTGTATTGTTTTAAAATGTGAACACACACACACACGCACACATACACATATTGGTTAATATATGATGATTTGTGTTACCTGAAGAATAAACTGTCTGGAAGGTGAAGAGATGTGGTTAGGAGTCTGGTGGACCCTGGAGAGTTGGACAAGGTAGACCAGTAGCTCCCAGATTGTATCTTCCAGACCTAGTGGAGGCCACACATGGTCTGGCTCAGCTGGGTACAGAAGGTATGTGCAAGCTGATAAGAGTATATTGGGGTGCACCAGATGTTTCTTCTCAAGCTAGTAGGAAGACAACGTCCTGTCTTGATTGAGAGAATGTCAGGAAGATGATAACAACAGAGCCATCCCATAACTCTCCTGCAGATGGGTTTTTCTCCAGGTAAAACAAATCCACGTCATCCAATTACCACCTTGCAGGATCCTCAAGTATACACTGGTGTACCAATGAAATATGTCTGGGTAAAGGTGTATTGAAATGTGCTAATGTATTACTGTGTCATACTCAAAGCTTTTGTTATTCAATGTGATAGCCCTAGAGTTATAATAGGTGATAGGGGTATTCATGTTATTGATAATAAATATATAATGTATGAGTAGTGGTACCAAATTACATACTTTTTGATTAGCCACAAACCAGTGTGAACATAAAGTAACGGTACTAGTTAGAACAAATTGAAAAGAATGAAAGTTGGAACTTGATTGAAGTGGCTGATATCTTTGGCCACTAGTCCTTCCCCGCTATCAAGATCACTCCAAGGCTGCCTCTTAACCTGTTGACTTTTGAAATGTTCTTGACCCCTCTTGGGATGAGTTTATAACTGAGAGACTAGTTTAGACCTTGAGAGGGAAGGTAAACAATGAGACGGCAACCGAGAACGTTCAATACACTGTTTCCTGAAAAGTTACACTAACTGTCAGGATGTTGGACCGGGAGAGTAAGTTGTCGAACAGTAATTTCCTAGACTCAGGTTATTTGACAGACAGGCAAGTGTAAGCTACCAGCATCACGACTTCAAGAGTAGCAGAGACACTGGTACCCATTTCACCCACTGCAGAGAAGCCAAAATTCAGAGAAGGGTCCAAGTGCACTCATGAATCTGTCCTGGAAGGCCTCGAATGCAGTTAGTAGCACCTGAGCCAAAGGCTAAGACAGTTGTCCAGCATGAAGTTGTAGTTTTCCTGTTCTGTGTTTCTCTCATCACATTCTCTTTTCAGGACGGTCAATTCTTTTATTTATTGACAGGTGACAGAGGCTGGTTCAGGTAATGATATTGAGGAATTGGGGATGAAGGAGAAGTTAGTAGCCCAATCGGTCCAGCCAATTACTCTATTCAATTCAGGGGTAAAGGAAAATTTGGAAACATTGGAGCTTGGAGAAAATGCGAGGGGCTATTGTCTGAGTAACATTACGTCCATAAGTATGGTGACCCCATAGTTGAAGAGAGGTACATCCAGCGATGCCAGTCCAGTAATATTCGGACTAGAACAGGCATCCTTGAGAATGATTATCATTCTTGGGTGGGTAAGGTTGTAGACCATTAAGTGCTGAATGTGTTCTCACGTGCCTCAGTGGTTATATCTAGTGTGACTAGTTCTGTTTCCACTAAATATTCCTGAGGTACCCGAATTATGGGTGGGAGTTCACTAGGGGAAAAGTACGACACCTAGGTCCCTTATTCTGGAGCCTCCCAATATTTGGCAAGCCGACCACTGTTTCATGTACAAAGAAACTTGAGAATTGGGAGACTGGGAAGAACGAACAGACAATAGCCCACCCACAAGTGTTGATGAAAAGAACTGATGACATTATTAGAGTGTATATACTAATGCAAGCTGAAGGAAATTGTATATGACATTATTGATAGACATAGGATGATGTTATTGATGAACATGTACTATATAAATGTTGTCTGAGCTAAAAGACATGCTTTGAACAAATGAACCTGTTAGACATGAAGAACTGAAGTAGAGTATTCTGTATTGTACATGTTCTATTGTACCCTGTACCATTCCAAATAATGCATTACATGTTTTATTGTACCCTTGAAGGGCATAAAGGTTATCTCCAAGCTCCAGAGGTCTATAGAAAAAGAAAAAAATTGCTTTGAGAATTAAGACTCTCTATTATGATAACTTGTTTAGATCTACAGACAGCGTGGTCATACACCAAGGGGGACTTACATTACAGAGCAATGAAACGTGGTACTGAGATCCTGCATATAACATCTTTAAGGTGATAGTTTATTATACTATAAAAGGGTAGAACTGTCGAAGTTGTATAATTGGATAAACGAAAAGTATATTGGTTAATATTGTATATATATGTATATATGTTTTATCGTGCGATTGCACTCAGCATGCCACGCTACACGGGGCATAGCGCTATCACGCGGTAAAATACGCACGCACACACTTGCACTACAACATTTGGTTATTTATATATTTCATATTTATTAAAGGTTCCAATCCACATTCATTTATTAGTAAAATGTATTAGATTGTATATTTAGTTATATATAATACTGTAGTAAAGGTTTTTATGGTTCAGGTGTTTTAAAAGATAAAGAGTTTGGTCTCATATTAAAGCTTATTTCACCAGCATTAACCCGGTGTGGACGGAATAGCGATTGCATCTAGGGTGTGGCCAGCCATCAAAGAGGCAAGACCGTCAGACACTAGAGGGGGAGTGATCAGCCCACAAAGGACAGCTAGCACCCTAGTGTAGTATAAAAAGAATGCAGTGTGTACATAAAGAGTACACAGTCTTGACCTGCCCCATAGACTGGGCAGAACAGTCACCAAAAAAAGAAAAAAAACAGGATTTTCCCACTAGACTCAGAACATTTGACAGACTGTCCTACCTGTTCTTGTCACCACCTGTGGCTGCTGGTTTCTTTAGTTGCGGCTTGTCTGGATCCTGGAATTTTGGGGGCCCTATCTGGAAAAAAATGGGTACATTTAGAACATTCCAACCAGTCCCGATCTTAAATCAATAGGACCCGCAATTAATACTTAAGCCTTCCTAAAGCCCCAACATTAAAGTAATAGCATTCCCATTTAATAAATTAACCTATTTCCCTCCCTTCAGACAACCCCAGCAATAAATTAATAGCATTTATGTATAATAAATATACCTATTTCCCGCAACCGTCACTGCCATTAAATAATTCATATTCACATTTAATAGACCTCATGCTCCTCAAACTCAGCCCCACATTCAATTATAGTCCCCAAACCACCTCATCTTAAATTAATAGTCCCCACTATAAAATTAAATTGCCGCATCACTCCACAAACAAAATAGAACCCATTAGTTAGCCACCAGCTACCACACACATATTACATTGCCACAAGCCCGCTGTGCCATCATACACACATTACTGTGCCCCTTCATCACCATGCTCACCATGCTGTGCCTCCTTATGATCAAACTGCGCCCTCCATGCTGCTTTTGCTCCCCCCTTCTCCTGCCCTCCCCTACATCACCCGTTGTCATGCTGCTTTGGCACCCCATTCACCCTGTGCCATGATGCTTTGCCCCCCCTTCACACTCTGCCATGCTGTGCTCTGCCCCCCTTACACTCTGCCACAGTGACAGCCAGGCTGAAGACAGCGTGCCAAATAGAGTGTAGTGCAGCACTTCTATTGCAGATGGAGCTGCCAGAGGGAAATAGGGAACCCCTATCCCTAGTAATATAGGTAAATATGAAGAATTCCTTGGCGCTGTGAAAGTTTGGTGTCAATGTAGTCAGTTTATTAACATACAGTCAGCATACATGGTTCTGGCCAGACCAAAAAACAACAAACCCAATTTGGTATATATCAAAACAAATGGGTGGTAAATAAAATACACAGGTGTAATAGCGGAGGATAAACCTCAAATATTGTAGGCAATGTCCTTATAGTTCCAGTAATAGTGGGGCAGGGACTGACACAACCAGATGGGCATTTGGATTTTCCAGAAATGTCCAGCAAATGGTGAAACAGTAAATGTCTGTGAGTAATGTCCCAGATGTTTAGCATATGTAAGTTCTCCACAAGTGTGGGATAAAAAGTCAATAAATGTCCGTGGCAGCAGGCAGTGAATCAAGTCCAGACGGCCACAACAAGGAATACAATGTGAACTTACATTTGAGGGGAGATGGTCGCCTTCCGATTCCTTCCTTCCTCTCTCTGAATTGGGGTAAGCTGTGATAGAGAGTGTTTGCTGGAAGTCGTGCTGTCTCATCTTCAATGTCTCAGCTGTTGAGTGTATGTTCTCTCCTCTCACCAGCTCCCGTGTTGATGTGGCACTGCGGCGTTCCAGCAGCGGGAGCTTTGAAAAAGTTTACTTGAGTTAACTCACTATGTAACAACAGAGTTCTGCGTATGGCTGGGTGGGTGATGAATCAGTAAGTCAGAATTTCCCCCCGCGCTCGGCGGGCTTCATCAGGGATGAAGACAGCGGTCACTGAGTGTCGATAAATATATAAGAACCTCGGCACTGTCAGTTTATATAAAAAATATGCAGTTTTATTGTACAACACAGATTATAAGTTCTGGCCAGAACAAAACAAAATAAACAGGCAAATAACAATAACGAGGATTGCTGGTAAATCCCAAATACGCAATCTCACAGAAGGTTATGAACAGGGTGGCAATAGTTCACCTGTTAATAATATCCAAGTGTACAGTCTCGCAAGCAAACTCTTGGAAAGGTAATCTGACAAAAGTCCCACTGTAATAGGCAGGGGCTTTATTCAACTGTGCTCGTGCAAGTATCAAGTAAATCCACCTTTGGCGAACCCTGTTTCCTCGATAACTGTGTTCCAGCTCATGAATTTGCACAAAGACTTCAGCAAAAAAATGATCGGTAGCAAATCACATCAGCGGATATTGCAAGGGTTGTACGGCTGGCAAGAATGTATAAAAGTCTGTACACTTACGGTTGAAGAAGGAGAGACACCTTTCACTTCTTTTTCTATCCTTGTGCACAAGGTCCGTTACGATGTTCCAGTGGTTAGTGGAAGTGGTGATGTCTCCATTCTTAAAGCGCGCCTGCGCAGGAGGTTCCTGACGTCCCGGCTGTTGCTGGTTTCCTCGTATCTCACTAAACAGGCTGTCAATACAATGCAGCACTGCAGCGGCAAGGAATGAATGGGATGTGCAGCGATAGATGGTGAATGGAACAGATTAAACAATATAGATGGGTCAGGATGTTTGTGTCAATAGCCCAACGCGTTTCCCCCGCGCTCGGCGGGCTTCCTCCTGAGTGTCACCTATTTGGAACAATGGACCCAGCGCGTGGCTAACAGACACAGCGGGGGGCGTGGCTAACCAGCATCGGGGCCTACCGGTGGATTGTCCGGCTCACCGGCAGGCCGGTCCGACGCTGATTCAGAGTCAAATCATGGGAACAATAGGGTGGGGGATTTTCCCCTCACCGTTTGTAAGGATCAAATGAACTGACCTATAACTTGCAAGGAACTGGAATGCCATCAAGCCTGGACCAATGAAGACCTCACTAAGAGTTGTAATCTGTACAGTATATACAAGCATGTTGGCTTTTGTTAGCTCTCTTGGAAGCTGGAAATGTGACCGCATGGCTGCATTCATTGAACCCGAGTGAAACCTATAAGGAAGATGTAATGTATTTGGTGTTTTATGCTTTCCTGTTTTAATGTAACATCTTTAATAGGTATCATGTATCGGCTATATTGTACTGTATTGTACTTATTTATTGAACTGCTAAACAAATTGCTTTTGCTAAATAAATTGCTTGTGCTTCGGAAACACAATACAATCGCTTGGGCAATGCTTATTTGAAACGATAGAATTACTTTAAGAGGGTGCTCGGATAGACGCTCCTGTCTGTCCGGGCCCCTTACAACTGTACTGGCCGTAACCCCCCTGATGGAAACCCTGGAAGTGGGTGAAAGAGCAGAGAAGTAGGTGAGGAGTGCAGGGAATTTTGTGAGGAGTGTAGTGTGATGGGTGCAGAGCTGGAGCAGTTAAATGAGAGTGCAGTGTATGAAGGGTGCATGTCAGTGCCGTAACTAGCCATTTTAGTGCCCTGGGCGAGATAGGGAACCGGCGCCCCCCATCTAAGTGGGAGTGTCAATCATCGCGTGGGCGTGGTCAACCTACAGTGGGGGCGTGGCTAGCGCTTTACAAGTTCTAGACTGCACTGAAACCCTCTCCCTCCCCATTCTTCACGGTCTGGCTTTGTAAGGATCTTTATGTAATAAGTCACCATAGAATCAAAGTACTTTAAATGCAGCTATCACATGCTAGCTGTATAAAAAATGAATTGGTTATTGAAATAAAACTCACTGAAACAAATTAAAACATAAATGTAACGGTACCATCTGTATCACACTGCCCCTTCATCCCACTGTGCCCTCCATCACAGTTTCTCCTTTATCACACCGTGCCATGGAGCCATCTTTATCACATTGTGCCCTCTTATCACCATCACACGAAATTAATTATATATATATATATATATATATATATATATATATATATATATATATATATATATATATACACACACAATATAAAGAGCCTCCTAGTGTCCGCCATACCTTAGAGAGCATTCCTGTGACCTCCATACTATACAGAGAGCATTCCTGTGACCTCCATACTATACAGAGAGCATTCCTGTGACCTCCATACTATACAGAGAGCATTCCTGTGACCTCCATACTATACAGAGAGCATTCCTGTGACCTCCATACTATACAGAGAGCATTCCTATGACCGCCATACTATACAGAGAGCATTCCTGTGACCTCCATACAATACAGAGAGCATTCCTGTGACCTCCATACAATACAGAGAGCATTCCTGTGACCTCCATACAATACAGAGAGCATTCCTGTGACCTCCATACTATACAGAGAGCATTCCTGTGACCGCCATACTATACAGAGAGCATTCCTATGATCGCCATACTATACAGAGAGCATTCCTGTGACCGCCATACTATACAGAGAGCATTCCTGTGACCGCCATACTATACAGAAAGCATTCCTGTGACCTCCATACAATACAGAGAGCATTCCTGTGACCTCCATACAATACAGAGAGCATTCCTGTGACCTCCATACAATACAGAGAGCATTCCTGTGACCTCCATACAATACAGAGAGCATTCCTATGACCGCCATACTATACAGAGAGCATTCCTATGACCGCCATACTATACAGAGAGCATTCCTATGACCGCCATACTATACAGAGAGCATTCCTGTGACCGCCATACTATACAGAGAGCATTCCTGTGACCGCCATACTATACAGAGAGCATTCCTGTGACCGCCACACTATACAGAGAGCATTCCTGTGACCGCCATACTATACAGAGAGCATTCCTGTGACCGCCATACTATACAGAGAGCATTCCTGTGACCGCCATACTATACAGAGAGCATTCCTATGATCACCATACTATACAGAGAGCATTCCTATGATCACCATACTATACAGAGAGCATTCCTATGACCGCCATACTATACAGAGAGCATTCCTATGACCACCATACAATACAGAGAGCATTCCTATGACCGCCATTTAATATAGAGCATTCTTGTGACTGCAATACAGACAAATACCTCACCTGAAATTAATAGACCCCACCATTAAATTAAAAAGCCCCATCAATAAATTAAATTGATCCACCAGCCCCCCACAAATAAAATAGTACTCATTAAATAATTAGCCCCCACCTAAACGTCACCATTAAATTAATAGCCTACCTCCCACCCATGTACTAAGACACCCAACCTCCCTACCCACATATCACACATTAATACATCCCCCTTTCCTCACACATTATGGCAGCATACCCCCCCTTCCCCCATAAAGCATAGCAGCATCCCCCCCTCCATAATAGCAAGATGCAGCACACATTTCTCCCCTCCATAATAGCAGCACACATCCCCCTCCCTAATAGCAGCACACACCCCCTCTCCCTCCATAATAGCAGCTTAAATGCCCCCCTCCCCTCCCTCCATAATAGCAGTTCACATCCCCTCCTCCCTCCATAATAGCAGCTCACATCCCCCTCCATAATAGCAGCTTACATACCCCCCCTCCCCTCCCTCCATAATAGCAGCTCACATGCCCCCCTCCCCTCCTTCCATAATAGCAGCTCACATGCCCCCCTCCCCTCCTTCCATAATAGCAGCTCACATGCCCCCCTTCCCTCCCCTCCCTCCATAATAGCAACACACATCCCCTTTCCCCTGCTTTGAAGCTTACCTTTGTTGTCTTTATTCCTGACCAGCCGTCGCTGCCTGGCTCCTCTCTGCTTCTCTGCTCCTCTGCTGCCTAGCAACGTCATGACATCAGACGCTGAGGCAGAGGGCAGAGTTCAGAAGGGGGTGGAGCCGGGTGCCAGACGCCATTTTGGATGCGCCGGGCGGCCGGCAGTCTGAATCTGAGGTCTGTTTCATTTTTTTTTTTTTCACTCCTCACACAGAGGCAGGTGCGGGCGGCCACTGCGCCCCCCTTGGGACTGCGCCCGGGGCGGCGGCACCGCCCGCACCGGCCTCGTTACGGCTCTGGTGCATGTGATTTAGTGTGGGAGGGATACAGTGAAATGAGATATGCAGTGTGGGAGGGGTGCTTAAGTTGCAGTGTAGAGAATTAACTGAACAGTGTATACTTAGGGGTACAGTTCTCATGTGTGAGGAGAGGGATACTAGTTGCAGTTCATGTCTCTTGGGTGGGTTTAGGAATCAAGGTTATGGGCTGATACTTTGGTATTCTTAAGGGATGCAATGGGGTACATAGACTATTAGAATTGTGAGAGGTGTTGTGAAATGCTATAGAGGTGCAGTTAGAGGAGTGCAGTACAGTACTGTAGTGTGAGGGGGGCATGTGCAGTGCTGTAGAGGTGTAGTGTGAGGGGTAGGTGTAGTGCTGTAGAGGTGTAGTGTGAAGGGGAGGTACATGCAGTGGTATAGATATGTAGTGAGGGGGTAAGTTCAGTTCTGTAGAGGTGTAGTGTGAGGGGGTAGGTGCAGTGCTGTAGGGTGCAGTGTGAGGGGTTCAGTGCCGTAGTGTATTGTTAGTGGGTAGGATCAGGATGGAGATGCTGGTCGCTTGGCTCGTCCTCACACCGGTGCTGCTCTGCTCACTACCAAGAAATGAGAAAGGAATGCTCCACACAAGGAGAAAAAAAGAGAAAAGGGGATCCTCCTGTGTGATATTTATATCTCCTGAATGAATTCAATTTTATATAGGAGGGGGTGCTAGCCTTGTGAGTAATTTATGGATAAAGAGAAACACAACAGAGTTCGATAAGAAAAGGCTAAACAGCACTCCACCCTAAAACTTAACTTTTATTAATTATGAAATAAAAATAATGGGACATCATCTTGCCAAAGAAAATGTGAAATATTAAAACCAGAACCAAACACAAAAGATATGTGTATTCAAAAAACACTCACGGGGGGATTAGGGTTCTTGTATAAACTCAAAATCTTTTCTAATATAAGTGTGACAGATAAATCATAGTTGCCACAATGAAATCAAAGGGAGTGGGTTATCATATGCCCAGTGATCACACTTTCCTGAATTACAATTAAAGACTGTATGGCCTAGATCCTCGAGTGGAAAGGAAGGGACATTTGTGATTGCTATTGTCAGCAATTCTCGTAATTCAAGGACTGTCTTAGAAACTATTCAAATTGTATAATTGGGTAAAAGAATGAATGTTGCTAGCAGGGGTTGGCGGCTGGGCCGGTGATCAGACTACTGCTGGTTCCCTGAAAATCGGGGGGACCTCACGCTAATTTTTTCCACGATTTTCACGGAACCTACAGTAGTCTAGCAGCACTAGGGTTAAGACTAAATAGAGGGGTGATCCCACGCTTTTTTTTTTTACTTTTATATATTTTTTACTTTAAATTTTTAAAAGGAATAGTTTGGGACTAAAATCGCGGGTGCCACGATTTTAACACGCTGGCAAAATTGGACCTTGATACATTTACCCCTACAAAGAGTTGTATTGTGAGAGTATTAGACTTCAGGTAGATGGAGTGGAGGGCAAGTGGAGGAGATAGAGAAATTACAGAGAAAATAAATAAAATAGAACTGAAATATTAAGCATTGCAAGACTTATTCCTGGGCTTAAATGTATCAAGCTGTGAGTTTCCGGCGTGTTTGAAAAGTGGAGATGTTGCCTAGAGCAACCAAACAGATTCTAGCTATGATTTTGTACAATCTTCTAAATAAATGAATGCTAGAATCTGATAGGTTGCTATAGGCAACATCTCCACTCTTCAAACCTGCCAAAAACTCACTCGTAGCTTGATACATTTAAGCCCAGGAATGTTTTAGTGAAAATTATAGTATCGTAATACATCACTCTGTATTGTGCAGGGACCAGAGGATGGCTCCCTGTGTTGTGCAGGGGTCAGAGGATGGCACTCTGTGTTGTGCAGTGGTCAGAGGATGGCTCTATGTATTGTGCAGGGGTCAGAGGATGGCTCTGTGTATTGCTCAGGGGTCAGAGGATGGCTCTATATATTGCGCAGGGGTTTAGAGGATGACTCTTTGTATTGCGCAGGGGTTTAGAGGATGGCTCTATGTATTGGACAGTGGTCAGAGGATGGCTCTCTGTGTTGTGTAGGGGTCAGAGGAAGGCTCTATGTGTTGTGTAGGTGTCAGAGGAAGGCTCTATGTAATGTGGAGGGGTCAGAGGATGGCTCTATGTAATGTGCAGGGGTCAGAGGACGGTTCTATATATTGCGAAGGGGTCAGAGGATGGCTTTCTATATTACGCAGGGGTCAGAGGATGGCACTCTGTGTTGTGCAGTGGTCAGAGGATGGCTCTATGTATTGTGCAGGGGTCAGAGGATGGCTCTGTGTATTGCTCAGGGGTTTAGAGGACGGCTCTATGTATTGCAATATGGTCAGAGGATGGCTCTATGTATTGTGCAGGAGTCAGAGGATGGCCTCTGTATTGTACAGGGTCAGAGGATGCTTCTCTGTGCAGTGCAGTTATCAGAGGATGGCTCTCTGTGTTGTGCAGAGGTAAGAGGATGGCTCTATATATTGTGCAGGGGTCAGAGGATGGCGCTCTGTGTTGTGCAGGGTCAAAGGATGGCTCTATATATTGTGCAGCGGTCAGAGGATGGCTCTATATATTGTGCAGGGGTCAGAGGATGGCTCTATGTATTGTGCAAGTGTCAGAGGATGGCTCTGTGTATTGCACAGGGGTCAGAGGATGGCCTCTGTGTTGTACAGGGTCAGAGGATGGCTCTATGTATTGTGCAGGGGTCAGAGGATGGCTCTATGTATTGTGCAGGGGTAAGAGTATGGCTCTATGTATTGTGCAGGGGTCAGAGGATGGCTCTATGTGTTGTGCAGGGGTCAGAGGATGGCTCTATGTATTGTGCAGGGGTAAGAGGATGGCTCTATGTATTGTGCAGGAGTCAGAGGGTGGCTCTATGCATTGTGCAAGTGTTAGAGGATGGCTCTATGAATTGTACATGGGTCAGAGGATGGCTCCATATATTATGCAGGGGTAAGAAGATGGCCTCTGTATTGTACAGGGTCAGAGGATGGCTCTCTGTGCTGTGCAGGGGCCAGAGGATCACTCTATGTATTGTGCAGGGGTCAGAGGATGGCTCTATGTATTGTGCAGGGGTCAGAGGATGGCTCTGTGTATTGCGCAGGGGTTTAGAGGATGGCTCTTTGTATTGCGCAGGGGTTAAGAGGATGGTTCTATGTATTGGACAGTGGTCAGAGGATGGCTCTCTGTATTGTGTAGGGGTCAGAGGATGGCTCTATGTGTTGTGTAGGGGTCAGAGGAAGGCTCTATGTAATGTGGAGGGGTCAGAGGATGGCTCTATGTAATGTGCAGGGGTCAGAGGACGGTTCTATTTATTGCGCAGGGGTCAGAGGATGGCTTTCTATATTACGCAGGGGTCAGAGGATGGCACTCTGTGTTGTGCAGTGGTCAGAGGATGGCTCTATGTATTGTGCAGGGGTCAGAGGATGGCTCTATGTATTGTGCGGTGGTCAGAGGTTGGCTCTTTATATTGTGCAGGGGTCAGAGGATGGCTCTGTGTGTTGCACAGGGGTTTAGAGGACGGCTCTATGTATTGCACAATGGTCAGAGGGTTGCTCTATGTATTGCGCAGGGGTCAGAGGATGGCCTCTGTATTGTACAGGGTCAGAGGATGCTTCTCTGTGCAGTGCAGTGGTCAGAGGATGGCTCTCTGTGTTGTGCAGCGGTCAGAGGATGGCTCTATATATTGTGCAGGGGTCAGAGGATGGCTCTATGTATTGTGCAAGTGTCAGAGGATGGCTCTGTGTATTGCACAGGAGTTTAGAGAATGGCTGCATGTATTGCACAGGGGTCAGAGGATGGCCTCTGTGTTGTACAGGGTCAGAGGATGGCTGTATGTATTGTGCAGCGGTCAGAGGATGGCTCTATATATTGTGCAGGGGTCAGAGGATGGCTCTATGTATTGTGCAAGTGTCAGAGGATGGCTCTGTGTATTGCACAGGAGTTTAGAGGAAGGCTCCATGTATTGCACAGGGGTCAGAGGATGGCCTCTGTATTGTACACGGTCAGAGGATGGCTCTATGTATTGTGCAGTTGTCAGAGGATGGCTCTGTGTATTGCACAGGGGTTTAGAGGACGGCTCTATGTATTGCACAATGGTCAGAGGATGGCTCTATGTATTGTGCAAGTGTCATTGTGTGGCTCTATGTATTGTACAGGGGTCAGAGGAGGGCTTTATATATTGTGCAGGGGTCAGAGGATGGCTCTGTGTATTGCACAGGGGTTTAGAGGACTGCTCTATGTATTGTACAAGGTCAGAGGATGGCTCTTTGTGCTGTGCAGGGGTCAGAGGATGACTCTTTGTATTGTGCAGGGGTCAGAGGATGGCTCTGTGTATTGCGCATGGGTTTAGAGGATGGTTCTCTGTGTTTTGCATATCCAGAGGATGGCTCCTTGTGTTGTTTATGGATAAGTGAAGGTGCTACCTATTGTGCAGCGGTCAGATGAAGATTCTCTTTTTTATGGGATTCTTTATCATGTGTAGGGGTCACTAGAAGATTTTTTGTGTGGTGCAGGTTTCACTAAAAGGCTCTATTTTGTACAGAGATCGAAGAAGGCTCTTTGAACAGTTGTCACTGGCGGAGCAGAGGTTGGAATGTGAGAGAATAGCTGGTGAGCTGGGTGGCATGTGAGGGAAAAGCTGGTAGACATGGGGTAACGTGAGCGAAAAGCTGTTGGTTATGAGGTGGCATGTGATAGAATAGCTGGTGTGCAGGGCTGATGTTAGAAGTCTAGTTGATAGGTGGTGGCATATAAAAAATTAGCTAGTCAGCAAGGGCCCATATGTGTGAAAGGCTGATGAGCAGGAGACGGCATGTGAGAAAAGTGGGTGTCATGTGAGAGAACCTGGTTGGCAGTGGGAGTGTCATGTGATAGAGAATTGTTGGTGGGCAGAGGGTGGGTGATTTCACATTTAGATACATTGAATTTGAAATTTATAAATATTTTAACTTTACAAAAAGCTATGAAATTCCATAGACAAAAACCTTATGGTTTAACATGTCCGATTAAGGTTCCTTACACACCATCTAAAACATTAAAAAAACTATTGAAAGCCCTTCACTCAAACTCCATAAAGCAATGAAATTACAACCATTAAGGCAGAAGCCTTAATGGACGTGTTCATTGAGCAATACAGACATGGTATGCCTTCACATCCTGCGGTTAGCTGCAGATTCAGCACTATCATTTCGTGAGATTACTGTCACTCTTGTATCTGGTCTGCTTATTCAATCCTCTACGCGTTTCATTGTAGCCAACTTCAACAGGAGGAATGAAGTTCCTCCTGAGGAATGAAGTTCCTCCTGATGAAGTTGAAGTTGGCTACAACGAAACGCGTAGAGGATTGAATAAGCAGACCAGATACAAGGGTGTTGGTCACGGACCATCTACTCATATTTTACATGCTGTTTTACAAGAAATCTTTTGGTACGTGTATATTTTTATGAATTTATACCATTAAAAGTCTCATGATGCACTATGGAAGCGCCCCTTTCTGCTTGATTTTTTAGATGAATCTATACCCGTGGAGATCGGGCCAAAGAAGGGAAGACGCGTGGATTCTATGCCGTTAGCGCCTTAAAGAATCTGGCTATTTAGCTTAACAGATTGAGTTGGCTGATATTTTATTATAAGACATTTGGGACTATACTCTTGGCGCACTGTCACGGGCACTAGGAGTTCTGCCCAGAATTCACCAGTTGATAATGCTTACCAGAGGGACGGGGTTTACACAGCGGTCCTCTGGGCAGTAGGGTGAATAGTAGGAATGTATATAACAGCAGATGGAGAGAGAATGCCAATGGAATAGATGAGAGTCAGTGACTTGCAGCTATACTGGTAGGAGAGTCAGCAACTTGCAGCTGTACTGGTAGGAGAGTAGAGTGGATGTGAACAGGTGAAGGAAGGTAACGGGAGAGTCAGTGGTCTGCGGATAGCAAGTTGTACCACTGCTGTGAAGGGAAGATGTCACGGTCTCAAGCGATAGAAGGTCTTTACAATACGAATCCTAGGGTCTGCACAGTTTAGCGCTACACCAACAGGGCGCAGAGTCTAACGAGCAGACGGTGTTCACCAGGAACTGCAGCAAGGCAGTATAGTCTTAGCTGCGTCTTGCTCGCAGGTCGCGGCCCCTGCTAGAGTACTGCACGAGGCCCTCTTGGGAAGTTTGGAACCCAGCAGGTAGGATAACAGGTATTAGAATAGAATGTCAGCCTTGCCGACAAGTATAGTAGCAGGTACGTAAGTAGAGTGTCAGCTTAGCAGACTAGTAGAATAGATGGTTGGTACCTGAACGGAGTGTCAGCTTGCTGACGAGTAGTAGCAGGTACGTGAGTAGAGTGTCAGCTTTGCAGACGAGTAGTAGCAGGTACATAAGTAGAGTGTCAGCTTTGCAGACGAGTATAGTAGCAGGTACGTAAGTAGAGTGTCAGCTTTGCAGACGAGTAGTAGCAGATACTTGAGTAGAGTGTCAGCTTTGCAGACGAGTATAGTAGCAGGTACGTGAGTAGAGTGTCAGCTTTGCAGACGAGTATAGTAGCACGTATGTGAGTAGAGTGTCAGCTTTGTAGACGAGTAGTACAGATAGTTGGTATCTGAATGGAGTGTCAGCATTGCAGACGAGTAGTACAGATAGTTGGTACCTGAATGGAGTGTCAGCTTTGCAGACGAGTAGTACAGATAGTTGGTACCTGAATGGAGTGTCAGCTTTGCAGACGAGTAGTACAGATAGTTGGTACCTGAATGGAGTGTCAGCTTTGCAGACTAGTAGATTAGAGTAGCCACGTCTAAGGTACCCAAAAGGCAACTGAGGAACAGGCTCTGAGGGTTTGGAGGAAGTGCCTTTTGTATTTGGCGCCAGGATTGCCTGGCCAATAGGTGGACAGGCATAGATTTTATAAGTTGCAATCCAAGATGGCGGCACCCGGGATGGAGCGGACCGCTGGAGGCAGGTAAGTTTGCGGGGGTCGGGTGAGCTGCCTGATTACCCGGCGGGTGACAGAAGACTTATCCAGGTGCAGGTAGGTAGCGGGAGAGTCAGTGGTCTGCGTATAGCAAGTTGTACCACTGCTGTGATGAGAAGACTTGTCCAGGTGCAGGTAGGTAGCGGGAGAGTCAGTGGTCTGCGTATAGCAAGTTGTACCACTGCTGTGAAGGGAAGACTTGTCCAGGTGTAGGTAGGTAGCGGGAGAGTCAGTGGTCTGCGTATAGCAAGTTGTACCACTGCTGTGATGAGGTGAGGACTTGTCCAGGTGCGGATAAGTGGAGGAGTGATAAGAGTCTATAACTGTATAAATACAATTGGAGAGCAGAGGAGCTAGTCCCAAACAGATATGCAGCGTCACAGCTAATAGTCTATAGCGGGTATGTATACCGCTGCTGAGTAGAGAGGCTTGTCCAAAGCGGATATGCAGGATAACAACTGATAGTCAATAACAAGTATGCATATCGCTGCTGAGTAGAGAAGCTTGTTCAAACAGATATGCAGCGTAACGGCTAAAAGTCTATAGCGGGTATGGATTTCGCTGCTGAGTAGAGAAGCTTGTCCAAAGCGGATATACAGGAAAACAGCTGATAGTCACTAACAAGTATGCATACCGCTGCTGAGTAGAGAAGCTTGTCCAACGAGGATATGCAGACACAGCAAGAGAGCTGAGAGACTGTAGCGGGTATGGGAACCGCAGGTGAGCAGAGCAGGTAATCCAGCAGACAGCTGAAGACACGAGCAGGACACAGGAGTCAGTAGCGGGTATGGGAACCGCCGATGAGCAGAGCAGGTAATCCAGCAGACAGCTGAAGACACGAGCAGGACACAGGAGTCAGTAGCGGGTATGGGAACCGCCGATGAGCAGAGCAGGTAATCCAGCAGGAAACTGAAGATACGAGCTGGACACAGGAGACACCTTCAGAGACTCACAGGGAATGAGACTCAAGATCAGGCACCGATACCATGGCCACAGGTGCCTTAAATAGGGAGAGGTGATTGATCCACCAATTAGGTTAAAAGCAAGGTCATAAGAGTTCATGAATCCTGCACATGCGCAGTCCATCAAGATGGCGGACGGCCGCGGCTCAGATCAGGCGCCAGCAGGAAGGATAGAGAACCACGCACCAGCGCAGAGGCACTCACGGTCCGGTGAGCGACAGTACCCCCCTTCTAAAGGTGGGCATAGAACACTTGGAGCCGGGTTTACCCAGAAACTTGGAGTAAATTTTTTTTAGAAGAGCTGGAGCGTTGAGATCATCTGCGCGGATCCAAGAACGATCCTCTGGACCAAAGCCCTTCCAATGCACTAGGAAGCGAAGAACTCCTCGCGAAATTTTGGCATCCAGAATATGAGTAATTTTAAACTCCTCCTCTTGATGAACTTGTACTGGCCGAGGTGCTGAAGGAGGAAGAGAGAAACGGTTAATTATAGGAGGCTTGAGTAATGACACATGGAAGGCTTTGGAGATACGAAGGTTCTTAGGTAATAGTAGTTTGAAGCACACGGGATTTATCACCTGAGTAATTTTATATGGACCAAGGAAACGGGGAGCAAACTTCATGGACGGAACCTTCAGGCGAATATTTTTGGTAGAAAGCCATACGCGGTCTCCAACTTTAAGTGGTGGAATAGCTCGCCTCTTTTTATCAGCAAAACACTTGTATGTGGCAGATGTCTTCTTCAGGGAGGATTTGACCTGAGACCAGATAGTTTTGAAACTCTGACATACACTCTCCACTGCAGGAACTTGGGTGGGAGGGAGGGCAGGAAATTCTGGGAGAGACGGATGGTGACCGTATACCACAAAGAATGGAGTTTTTGAAGATGACTCGTGATACATATTGTTATGGGCGAATTCAGCCCATGGAAGCAAATCTACCCAATTGTCTTGGTTGGCTGAGGAGAACATCCTTATGAAAGTCTCAAGATCTTGGTTGACTCTCTCGGTCTGTCCATTTGATCGAGGATGGTAGGAGGATGATAGTGACAATCGGATACCCAAAGTCTTGCAAAGGGCTCGCCAGAATCTGAAGACGAACTGCACTCCTCTATCCGAAACAATCTCAGATGGACATCCATGAATCTGAAAGATCTCCTTGATAAAATGGTCAGCCAGAGTAGATGAGGAAGGTAATCCGGTCAAAGGAACAAAATGTGCCATTTTCGAAAATCTATCCACCACTAACCAGATGGTATTGCAACTTTTGCTAGGAGGAAGATCGGTGACAAAGTCCATACTAATATGGGTCCATGGTTTGGAAGGAATGGGTAGTGGTTGAAGTAATCCCACCGGTGTTCTGCGGGGGGTTTTAAACTGGGAACAAACCTCACACGCGGCCACAAATTCTTTGACATCTCTCCTCATAGAGGGCCACCAGTAGCTTCGAGAAAGGATTTCTAATGTCTTACGTTCTCCCGAATGTCCAGAAAAACGGGAAGAATGATACCACGATAATATTTTGTTACGTAGAGATGGAGGCACGAGGGTTCTCCCAAATGGTAGCACCTTGGTGGAAGAAGGGGCCAGAGTCACACATTTGGGATCCAATATGGGATGATTAGGACTATCCTCAGTGTCAGAGGACGCCACAAACGCCCGAGATAAGGCGTCTTCTTTTCTATTCTTGGAAGCTGGTTTGAAGGTTATGATAAGTTCAAAACGAGAAAATAAAAGTGACCATCTTGTTTGACGAAGATTCAAACAGTGAGCTACTTGCAGATATAACAGGTTTTTGTGGTCAGTAAAAATAGTTACAGGATGACGAGCCCCCTCCAGCAGACATCTCCACTCCTCTAATGCTGCTTTTATGGCCAACAACTCCTTGTCCCCGATGGTATAGTTTCTCTCCGCAGGTAGAAGACCTCGAGAGTAGAAGGCACAAGGATGGAATCTTTGTTGCTCCGATCTTTGAGATAGAATGGCCCCTAGACCAACATTAGAGGCGTCTACTTCCAGAAAGAAAGGAAGGGACACGTCAGACTGTCGAAGAACAGGAGCGGTAGAGAACGCCTCCTTGAGGAAGTGAAAGGCTTGAAGGGCCTCGAAGGACCATTGTTTAGTATTAGCGCCCTTACGGGTCAGAGCCACTATTGGAGAAGCAATGGAGGAAAAACCTTGAATGAAGCGTCTGTAGTAGTTTGCAAACCCTAAAAAGCATTGGATTGCTCTGAGGGTAGTTGGCTGGGGCCAACGTAGTACAGCGTTCACCTTCTCCGGATCCATCTTTAGACCTATTCCGGACCCAATATATCCCAAGAATGGAATCTGGGATAACTCAAAGGAACATTTCTCCAACTTGCAGAATAATGAGTTTCTCCGGAGTCTGGAAAGGACCTCTGCCACATGTTGATGATGAGTGGGCAGATCCTGAGAGAAAATAAATATGTCGTCCAGGTAGACGACGACACAACCATACAACAAGTTCCGGAAGATCTCATTCACGAATACCTGGAAGACAGCTGGGGTGTTACACAACCCGAAGGGCATAACTAGATATTCATAGTGTCCATCCCTGGTGTTAAAAGCTGTCTTCTATTCGTCTCCGGACTTGATGCGGATTAAGTTATAAGCGCCTCGGAGATCAAGTTTGGTGAATATCCGGGCCCCCCTAATGCGGTCAAAGAGCTCGTTAATTAACGGGATAGGGTACCGATTTTTAATGGTAATGGCATTAAGTCCACGATAATCTATACAGGGACGTAATGAACCATCTTTCTCCTTAACAAAAAAGAACCCCGCTCCAGCGGGAGAAGTGGAAGGTCGAATGAAACCACGATGGAGATTCTCCTTGATATAATCAGATGTTGCTTGGGTCTCTGGTAGCGAGAGAGGATACACACGACCCCTAGGAGGGTTCTTGCCAGGTTGTAAATCAATCCGACAATCCCACGCCCGATGGGGCGGAAGGCGTTCAGACTGGATTTTATCGAACACATCCGCGAAGGAAGCATACTGTGGAGGAAGACCCAGCGGACAGGGTGTAGAAGCTTGATTTATTTTGAGTGGAACAACTTGAGACAGACATCTATGACGACAATCCGGACCCCAGGAAGTGACTTGAGGAGCGTCCAACCAATCTGAGGAGAATGAAGTTGAAGCCATGGAAGGCCAAGTACAATGAGACTGGTGGTAACAGGAAGGACCAGCAAAGAAATTTTCTCCTGGTGTAAGGCTCCGATTTGAAGGGACAATGGAGTCGTACATTGAGTGATGAGTCCATTAATTATGCGAGAACCATCGATAGCGGTGACAGCGATAGCTGCTTGTAAAGGAATCACTGGTAGGGACCATTGATTCACTAGAGAACTAGAGATAAAGTTTCCAGCAGCTCCAGAGTCTAGAAGCGCTTGAGACATAAATGACTTGGTAGCAAAGGAAACGGTAACATCAAAAGCACAGATTTTAGAATCCATAGAACATGGAGAGGACTCCAGGGACCCTAACCTTACCTCTCCAGAACTAGTTAGGGCCTGGCATTTCCCGACCTTCTAGGGCATGAGTTCAGCATGTGAGTAGAGTCAGCGCAATAGATGCAGAGTCTATTTTTCACTCGTCGCTCCCTCTCTTCAGATGTTAGTTTAGAACGTCCTACCTCCATGGGTTCTACTGGAGGTGGAAGATGACGAATTTGAGATGCTAAGCGAACAGGCGCTTTGGAAGAAGTTACTCTTTCGGAATCTCTCTCACGAAACCTCATGTCTACACGTTGGCATAGAGAAATCAAGTCGTCCAAGGAGGAGGGTAACTCTTGTGAGGTCAGTGCGTCTTTGATCTTGTCGGCAAGACCCTGCCAGAAGGCAGCTATCAGCGCCTCAGTGTTCCATTGGAGCTCAGAGGCAAGAATCCAAAATTGGATGATGTACTGAGCTACTGACCGGGATCCTTGGTGTAATCGGAGAATACTGGAAGCCGCAGAGATAGCACGACCAGGTTCGTCAAAAATTCTTTGAAACGTAGAAATAAACATGGCACTATCTTCCAATAAAGGGTAATTTCTTTCCCACAGAGGGGAGGCCTATGCGAGAGCCTTCCGGAAAACAAAGAGATGAGATAGGCCACTTTAGAACGATGAGTAGAAAAGTTGTGAAGTTGAAGTTCGAAATGAATGGAACATTGGTTAAGAAAATCCCTACAGGTTTTTCGGGTCTCCATCATACTTAGAGGGAGTAGGCAGGTGAAGCGTGGAAACGGTAGACACCTGGGATGGCAATGGGGAAGAAGAAGAAGGTACTGGAGGATCAACAGTAGCTGCTACATTTTGCGCAGGGATTCCTCGGGAGGCTAGAGCCTGACAACATTGGAATAACTGTTGCTGTCGAACATCTTGTTGTTCAATCCGAGTAACCAGGTACTGCAGCATCTCCTTAGCTATTGGTTCCGATCCTGGGTCTGTGATGGCCTGATCTTACTGTCACAGGCACAAGGAGTTTTGCCCAGGATTCACCAGTTGATAATGCTTACCAGAGGGACGGGGTTTACACAGCGGTCCTCTGGGCAGTAGGGTGAATAGTAGGAATGTATATAACAGCAGATGGAGAGAGAATGCCAATGGAATAGATGAGAGTCAGTGACTTGCAGCTATACTGGTAGGAGAGTCAGCGACTTGCAGCTGTACTGGTAGGAGAGTAGAGTGGACGTGAACAGGTGAAGGAAGGTAACGAGAGAGTCAGTGGTCTGCAGATAGCAAGTTGTACCACTGCTGTGAAGGGAAGACTTGTCCAGGTGCAGGTAGGTAGCGGGAGAGTCAGTGGTCTGCGTATAGCAAGTTGTACCACTGCTGTGAAGGGAAGACTTGTCCAGGTGAAGGTAGGTAGCGGGAGAGTCAGTGGTCTGCGTATAGCAAGTTGTACCACTGCTGTGAAGGGAAGACTTGTCCAGGTATAGGTAGGTAGCAGGAGAGTCAGTGGTCTGCGTATAGCAAGTTGTACCACTGCTGTGATGAGGTGAGGACTTGTCCAGGTGCGGATAAGTGGAGGAGTGATAAGAGTTTATAACTGTATAAATACAATTGGAGAGCAGAGGAGCTAGTCCCAAACAGATATGCAGCGTCACAGCTAATAGTCTATAGCAGGTATGTATACCGCTGCTGAGTAGAGAGGCTTGTCCAAAGCGGATATGCAGGATAACAACTGATAGTCAATAACAAGTATGCATATCGCTGCTGAGTAGAGAAGCTTGTTCAAACAGATATGCAGCGTAACGGCTAATAGTCTATAGCGGGTATGGATTCCGCTGCTGAGTAGAGAAGCTTGTCCAAAGCGGATATGCAGGATAACAGCTGATAGTCAATAACAAGTATGCATACCGCTGCTGAGTAGAGAAGCTTGTCCAACGAGGATATGCAGGCACAACAAGAGAGCTGAGAGACTATAGTGGGTATGGGAACCGCAGGTGAGCAGAGCAGGTAATCCAGCAGACAGCTGAAGACACGAGCAGGACACAGGAGTCTGTAGCGGGTATGGGAACCGCCGATGAGCAGAGCAAGTAATCCAGCAGACAGCTGAAGACACGAGCAGGACACAGGAGTCAGTAGCGGGTATGGGAACCGCCGATAAGCAGAGCAGGTAATCCAGCAGGAAACTGAAGATACGAGCAGGACACAGGAGACACCTTCAGAGACTCACAGGGAATGAGACTCAAGATCAGGCACCGATACCATGGCCACAGGTGCCTTAAATAGGGAGAGGTGATTGATCCACCAATTAGGTTAAAAGCAAGGTCGTAAGAGTTCATGGATCCTGCGCATGCGCAGTCCATCAAGATGGCAGACTGCCGCGGCTCAGGACAGGCGCCGGCAGGAAGGATAGAGAACCACGCACCAGTGCAGAGGCACTCACGGTCCGGTGAGTGACACGCACTGTATAACTGTTATATATATATATATATATATATTTATATATATATATTATAAAGGCACAGTCGTGCCCTTATATTAAGGTTACATCTAAAAAATGTAATTTTCCCATAGGGAATTTGTGACAGGGAGGGCATGGTGTTTGAGGGTCTACATTTTAAAAAGTATTAAAGCTATTAAACTGAAATTTGGCATGCGAATGGAGAACTGTCCACAGTTGCCGCATGTGAAATTCAGAAAAAAAGAATAAAAAATGACAATTTAGGAACAATCTAAAGTTCAAAATCTGTCCATTTTTTTCTACTTCCTGTTTCGCAAAAGTCGCAGTTTTTCTGGGTTTTTTGGGGGAGCGTAACTCTGTGTACAGGGCGTTTAAAGACACGTGGTAAGTTTTGTTAGAAAGCTATTAGGGCTGAGGAGTGCCTTTGAGGGTTCCCAAGTTTGAGAAAGTTACAGTTTTTTTACAATTTGGTAAAACATGCCCCATTTTAAAGATAGGGTATTTCATAAAATGTCATAATGTTGCGCATGTCTGATAGAGTCTTGTGCTGGGTGTACTGAAAATGGCTTCACTTGAGAGCACAAACATGTCTGACTGACCCTCTCGCTTAGAAATTTTCTTCTGTGAGCAGAAGAATTTAGCTATATTTATTGGGTACAGGGGGGCTGGTTGGTGTTTTGGGGCTGAGGGGGGGCACACTACACTAGTATTAGCCCTGGCACCGCTCTCATTTCACAGTTTATTAATCTTTCCGAGCGGTGCCAGAGCTGTGTGAGCCCGTTTAAACTTCCCGCCCCCTTAGTGACATCAGTTAATTTATTCACTGCACTGAGCCTGGGGGTGGGAAATTTAAAAGTGCTCTGTGAGAGGAGTAGGTTTTTAGATCTTCCAAGTCTGTATAGTTTGCTGCCCCCATTACTGTGCCCGGTAACAGAAGCAGTAGAACTAGTAATCTGGAGAATACCTTCCCCGAGAGGATGACCCCGTGAATGCATACTGTCAGAGCAGACACCCAGTATGTCAAATCTTCTTGTTACAGAACTAACATTAGTTATAGACAGTGGAACACAGTAGGTGTGTGTGTATTTCAGCCTTGTGGGACACCTGAGGGACATAAAGCATGTATCCAATATGAAAATATAACATATAATCTCTCACAAGAGATAAATAGTGTCACAATAATAAAAGACTACAGCACGGAAACTCAATACATAAGCTGGTTGTAGTAGATATTAGGCTCACAATATTCAGATTGGTAGCGTGAGGATCTAGCAATTACGGACCACACTTGAATATAACACCACAGTTAATAAGTGCTCTAACTCGTGAAGCAGGGAGTATCAATATCATAAATCCCTTCGTGGTTACAACCTCATTCCTGTCGGCAGTGTATATGCTGATCCACCTCTCCTCACATCAGAAATAACACAGCTAAAGGGAGAAAAAGATTAGTACATGACATGATATCCAGGGAAATACCGCTTCAGTCTACTGCCATCCGCTTGATCCGTCCAGCTAGTGGAACTCACAGATGTAGCGCCGTACTGCTGAGAAGCGCTGGATGAATAACCATATGGTTCGTGCTGCACTGCTGATTGAATAGTACTCCGTGCTGTGTAACTGATATTCGGTACTGTGTGCTGTTGGAGCCCCCGGGGTCTGTAAAGCTGATGCAAAGTGATAAATGAAAATCTAGTTAATCCAATTAATGCTTGACACGTTTCTCGAGTAGAAGCGCCGTTTCCTCAGAAGCTGATTGTCAGACGCCGTCCCTGTGCTATGTCTGCCGCACAGAGACGGACGTCTGCTTCTGTTGCCGAGCGCCCGGTTGCCTGGCAACCGGGCATACTACCGGGTCGGCGGTCACGCGTTCCGTTGCTAGGCAACGGAACGCTTCCCAGTAATTCCGGTGGTGGTGTTTAGCGTCACCACTGCCAATGATTGGACTACAGGTGTATAAAAGCCTCACTCTGGCACATGGTGAGTGCCAGAGTATTAGGTCCCATCCTAGCTCCAGCGTTCCTGTGTACCGTTCTCCAGCGCTTCCTGTGTATTACCCGGCTTGTTACCGACTACTCCTGTTCTGTGCTCCCTGTGAACTTGACTTTGGCTTGATTGACTACTTCCTCCTGTGCTTCTGACCCCGACCCGGCTACCCTGACTACGGCTTTGGATTTCCCCTGTGGCATCTCCTGATTTCTCGGTTTGGACCCGGCCTGCCCGACACCGCTTTCATCTACTGCTTCACTGGTTACTCCCTCTGAGGACCACGACCTGCGTGTCTCCCGCAGCTAAGACCACACTCCCTTGCGGGGGTCCCTGGTGAAGACCAGGAACACGTTAGACTCCGCGCCTCTTTGGTGAGTAGTGCAAAAACCAGTAAGCAAATACCCTAGTCTGTGACACTGATCCAGTGTGTAATATGTCAAAGATCTTTATGCAGTCCCACAAAGATCTAATTAGTTAATCTTTAATTGGATAAGGCAAAGTGATCTCGTTTCCAAGGCTGTATATTTCACTTTGCAATTTCATTTGCAACTATCCCACAACTTGTATTAATCTTATTGGTCTTTGTTTTGCACATAATGTTCATATTTATTGTTCTCATCCAAAACTAGTTATGTGGACATTGAATAAAACATAAAATGTATCAAGTAACAAATCAGTCAGCAATAAAAACTATTAATAAAATCAATCACTATGTATATATAGAACATATGATAATATCCAAAATAAGACTCGTACTCCCTGTCTTGAATATTCAATAAATCATCCCTAGCTAGATTAAATATATTGTTGTCAGCTGGCAATATAAGTCACTATAATCACTATCTACTATCTGGACAGACGAGCATAAAAAATACTGATCAAGGAAAAATTAGAAATATTGCAATGAGCTTGGCTCATTGGGGGAATCAAACCCACAACACTACAATTAGCAGAACAGTGTATATATCAGTTAAGGCCACAGCTCCTGATGTTAGTTTATGGGCAGATGTATCTTATATGGCAGAAAACTACATATCAGAATTGAAAAAATATATATATATGTGGGGAAAGAAAAAAATTTCCATATATATATATATATATATATATATATACACTTTTTTTTATTTTTTTTTCTACGGAGAGTTAAAAAAAAAAAAGTGTGGGGTTCCCCCTCTATTCACTATTAACCCAAGTGCTGCCAGCCCACTGCTGGTTCTGTGAAAAGCGGGAAAAAATTTGCATGGGGTTCCCCCTATTTTCACTTAACCAGCACTAGGCAAACCAGCCGGGGTTGGCGGCACTATAGCAGTGGGACACGCAGCAGGGGTCCCCCTGCCATAATGACTAACCTACCCCAGACTGTTCAGCGCTGGGCTGGATTCCCTAGGGAGTGGGGTCCGCCGAAAAAAAAGAATAGGACCCCCTCCTAGGGACACCCAGCCCAGTGCTGATAGCTCTAGGGCTCTTCCTACTCCCATGGGCTGTGGGTAGTAGGGTAATAATGGCAAAAAAATAGAGAAAAAAAAAACAGACGTCATTTTGTTTTGTGGAACTACAAGTCCCAGCCAGCCAGGTTGCCCAAAATAGTGTGGGCATGCTGCTTCTTGTATAACTAAAAGCACAAGCGTACCCCCGGCAGCCAGGGCATGTTGGCACTTGGAGAACCACAAGTGCCAAAATGCCCTGACACCCACGGCTGGCTGGAACTGTAGTTCCACAAAACAAAATGTTTACAAAACCACCACACCCTCATTACAACCACTAGGATTTATTAAAAATAATAAACCCACAATAAATACAGTAAACACCCTCATTGATACCACATATTTTTATTAAAAATATTAAATTCCCTAATACTCACCAATGAAGTTTTCCTCTGTTGTCAAGCATCTTTCAATCCAAGAATGGCTGTAAACCAAGTCCAAAATAAATTTGTAATTCCAAAAGTCCTGGTTTGCCCAGTCCCAAAGTTATTTATACTTCCAAATGTCCTGGTGTCGTGAACATAGAGAGCTTGCAGTTGTTTATAAGGGATAATTCATAACTGCAGTGTAAATAGGTTGTATCAAATGAATCCATTGATAAGGTAGTGTGAAAGTTAAAGACGCAGAGTCTGATTTAATTGTGTTTGAAGGTTTTTTACATCCCAGTGTGAGGACATAAGCCTGCCACTTTTAGCAGCTTCCAGGACGTCCCACTGTTTGCTTTAGACACTTGAATAGACTTTGTGGTGCCAATCACAGCTGGAGATCCTGGTAGGCAGCATGTGGAAGCCTATACAGATATATAGAAATATGACATTCAAACGAAAATGTTGTTATAGTTCATATTTTGGGAAATCTGGATGTCACTCCGTACCGAGGGGCAGAAACCACACAAGGGTCTTGAAGCATAGATACCAACTACACAGGGAACAGCCGTAGGCACATGTATTTCAGGATGAGATTGGATATTGTTGTAATCTCATCATGTTTGGTATTTAAATGTGCGGGAGATTATGACCGGTTTATTGAGGGGGGTGTTATTTCTCTGAGATATATCTGTGAAGAATTACAAACAGGTCAAAACATAGGAATAGTTTGAACAAACCTGAGGTGACACCCAGGGGACATTTCCGCCCCCCACGTTAGCATTCACACTGTCCGGGGGAATGCCGTCCCATTTGAGTTTGCTTAAAAACCTGTGTCTGGAGGGACAAAGTGTCAGACTTCTGGGGAAATCAAGTTACATTGATAAACTGTCCATCTTCCTAGTCAAATTCCCCTTGGCCAGAATGCAATTCATGTAAGTGCAAATCTGAATGTAATCCTTTTTATTTTAAACTGTTTTTGCTTGTGTGGCAAAAGCCCGCTACTGCAGAAGCACATGCGAACAACTTCTTCCTTTTATGTAGTTTTATTGTCAGGATGGTAAATGTTTTGACACTGTACAGATTTCACAGCATTTCTTGGAGACCCTAAACGGTAGCTAGACATAGCTCTGCTCTCTCAAGACCAGCCAGCTTCCCCAGCGTTGATCTCTCTGAACAAATGGCACAAACAAGCTTTTATACATGTTACTCCTCCCCCAGCCTTAGCTTGATGGACAGGTGACAATCCCACCCTCTCTTTAAAAGAAAACACCCATCAGTGGCTCTGTTTGCCCAGACACACCCTGTCTGTTTGCTGAGAGGAAATCATGTAAGTTAACAAACTTTAAACTACACATACGTTTTTACCTGGTTTAATCTCAACCTAGGTGCATAACTGTGCCAATGTTTTATTCTGTTTCTATACTTTCTCTGCCTCTTGTCAGAAAAATGCCTCCCTTTGATACACATCCCTCCCCCTAGCGTCTCCAAGTAGGGGGACGCGGACTTCGCGAGGAGCGCATATTTTTTTGTGACAATGCATCTGCATTCTTGTGCAGAATCCCAGGTCTATTTTCTACTGAGAACTTGAAAGGTTGCAGTGCCAAGAACCTGTGGGTTACCTTGGCATTTACCTCCCAGTTGTTCTGCATCCATCTTAATGGTGCATGGTCTGTTATTAAGGTGAACTCTCTAGGAGATAATAGCGCAGAGCTTCTGTAGCCCATTTTATGGCGAGACATTCTTTCTCCACAGTGGCATATTTTTGTTCCCTTGGAAGCAACTTCCGACTTAGGTACAGGACAGGGTTTTCTACTCCATTCTTCTCCTGTGACAAGACTGCACCTAAGCCAACACCAGAAGCATCAGTTTGGAGGGAGAACCTCCGGGTAAAATCTGGTGCTTGTAGAACTGGAGAGGAACAAAGAGCTAACCGAAGATCAGACCAGGCGGTTTCTGCAGAGTTAGACCAGGTTAATCTATCTGGACAACTTTTTTTTAACATGTCCGTAAGTGGAGCAGCTCTAGTGGCGAAGTGGCTTACAAACCCGCCTGTAGTAACCTACGAAGCCTAAAAAAGTTCTTAACTGCGACTTTTTCTCTGGTCTTGCCCAATTTTTGACTGCCTCCACTTTGTCTAGCTGCGGTTTTACATGCCCTCGACCAACAATGTACCCCAAATATTTGGCTTCTCTCATGGCTATGGCACATTTCTCTGGGTTAGCTGTTAGTCCTGCTGACCTTAATGAAGCTAAGACCGCCTCAACTTTGGCTAAATGTGATCCCCAGTCTGGGGTATAAATCACTATATCGTCCAGGTAAGTGGCTGCATAAGCTGTGTAAGGTCGTAGCAATTTATTCATGGCCCTTTGGAAGGTGGCAGGTGCCCCATGCAACCCAAAGGGTAGGACTTTATATTGATAGAGACCATCATGGGTGGAAAATGCAGTCTTTGGCTTGGCCGTGGAAGTCAGCGGAACTTGCCAATAACCCTTTGTTAGATCAAGGGTTGTTAAATAATTGCTACCAGCAAGATTTTCCACTAGTTCATCCACACGTGGCATCGGATAGGCATCAAACTGCAACATATTGTTTAGACGCCTGTGTGTGTGCATATAAATATATATATCTATAATATAAATGTCTAGTGGCGTGTGTTAGTCTGTCTGTGTGTGTGTGTGTAAAAAATAAAACCAAGCTGCAGCGCCACCTGCAGGGCGGAGTTATACACTGACCTACTAAATTCTTAGTGTGTGTGGAAAAAAAAATTCAGAAAGGGCTGAAATTTGGTATACTAAGATGTTTTTAATTTGTTAATTTAATTTGTTAATTGTTAAAAGTGTTTATAAAGATTTAAAAAATATATATATATATTTCTTGAAGAAGAAGTGACAGTTGGGAGTGGTTGGTGGTTGCCGGGGGTGACAGAGTGAGAGGAGTGTGATATTCAGGACCGCTGAGAGAGATCCCTGTGTCTGGATAGACATCTGGATAGATGTGGCGATGAAAATGAAGGATGAGGTGATGGAGAAGAATGATGAGGTGGTGACATGTGGACAAAACCACGTTAAAAAAGGGCGCTTACGTCGGGAAGTAATGCTCTTCCCCTGAGGGTGCCTGGGCTATGGCCCAAATGCATGACAAAAACCTTTTTAACACCTTAAGCAGCTTGATTTGACTAGAATGCATGAGTATCATGCACGGGTTAACACATATATATATATATATATATATATATATATATATACATATAAACATTTGTGTGTGTGTGCATATATATATATATATATATATATATATATATATATATATATATATATATATATATATATATATATATATATTCCATAGACAAAAAACCTTACGGTTTAACATGTCCAATTAAGGTTCCTTACATACTATCTAAAATGAAAGAATACTATTGAAACTGTTCCACTCAAACTCTAAAAAGCAATGAAATTGCGACGATTAGGACAGACGCTTTAATGGATGTGTTCCTTGAGCAATACAGGCATGGTATGTCATCACATCCTGTTGTTAGCTGCAGATTCAGCACTATCATGGAGTGAGATTGCGGTCACTCACAAAATGGTGGAGCTGCTAATTCACAGATTTGTGTGTTCATTGGAATACACACATGCAGTCTATGCAACTGAAAGTCTGAGCAGCTATGTAGCAGAAAAAATAATCCCAACATCCATCCCACTCAGTACTGCTTTATGGGTGGTAATTAATTTAAGCATATATGCAAATTTGAAGCTACATCATCCATCATCATCTCCATTAATTTATATAGCGCCACTAATTCAGCAGCGCTGTACAGAGAACTCATTTACATCAATCCCATCTAGTTTCCACTATTTTTTTAATTCCTAATAAACAAGAGTGTTTAAATTACTCTATTATATTAATCTCTGCCACCTCTATTGGATGTCTATCTCATCTATCAACTACCGTTTTTTTCTCTAAATTCCTCTAAGCCTAGCATCCTCCATTTCCAGTGCATGTCTTTCTCTCACACATACCCAACTGCCCACAAGCTTTGTGATCACATGCACACATGCCACCGCCAACTGCACCAGTGTTTTTCTCACCTCACCTGCTGTGTACCAGTATCTAACACATGGGACCCCATTCTTATCAGCTTTTCTTTACATGTCACCAAATACACCCAACAAATTTAGGTCATGTGACATCCAATATGCCCACAAGCTTTTCTCTCACGTGCTAGCCTGTATGCCCACAACCATATCTTATGTGCTACACTCAGTAGTGCAGCATGTATGTATGTATGTTCTGGAAGAAAGTGATGGGTAGCAGCATGTATATATGTATGTTAAGGCAGACAGTGGTGTGGTGCAGCATGTATGGTTATGTGTTCTTGCAGGCAGTGGTGGGGTACAGCATGTTTATATCTATGTTCTGGCAGGCAGTGGTGGGGTGCAGCATTTATGTATGTTGGCAGGCAGTGGTGGGGTGCAGCATGTAGGTTGTAAGCTCTCATGAGCAGGGCCCTCTTTCCTTGTGTGCTCCTTCTACTGTTCCTTCCTCCTCTGTACCTCTTGGCCTGCTTCGCTAGAACGGTTTTCCCTGTTTTATTAAGGTTCGGCATTCTTCTTGCTGATTTCTATCATCCCTTCTATCATATAATCTGATTTGCTTTACCCGGTCACCTGTGTTTGTATATATTTGTGTATCATGTTGTGTCTTGGTTCTGTTTTCTGTATATGCAATGTACTGCGCTGCAGACCCTTTGTGGCACCTAATAAGTCAAAGATTATAATAATAATAATGTATGTTTGTATGTATGTATGTATGTTCTGTTAGGCAGTGGTGGCGTACATCATGTATGTATGTATGTATGTATGTATGTTCTGTCAAGCAGTGGTGGGGTGCAGCATGTATGTTCTTGTAGGCAGCATGCAGCATGGTTGTATGTATGTATGTATGTTCTGGCAGGAAGTGGTGGGGTGCAGTATGTATGTATTTATGATCTGGCAGGCAGTGACGGTGTGCAACATGTATGTATGTATGTTCTGGCAGGCAGCGGAGACGTGCAGTATGTATATCGCACTCCAAATGGCACTAAAATATAGTGGCAATAACCGTGATGGCAAAGTAATAGGAGCCGGAAAATTTCCACATGACCCCTATCCAGATAAGGCTCAGACTGCATGATGACAAGCTCAATCTGCCTGTAGTCCTTGTTGGAGATGTTCTACTTTGAGGAAGATCTTCTCTGCTTTAAGCTTCTCTTCCTCTCTCATCATGGAGCCCAACTGCAGGGCATCAAAGACAGTGGCCCCGACCAGCAGATAGATGAATGTGTAGATGATAAGGGTCAAAGTCTGCATGTTCTGCTGCTTTATGGCCACAATCAACTGGCTAGTGATGGGGATCATGTCCCCCCCTTCCTGTATGTAACTCAGTTGCTGCAGGTCTGAATCCTGGAATGTTGGATGCCCCTTTTAGAATGAAAGTTAGAAAACTCTAACCACCCCGGGGTTAAATCGATAGCACCTACGTTTAATAATTAGGCCTCCCTCCAACCCCAACCTTAAAATAATTGCACTCACATTTGTTAAATAGACCTATTTCCTTTCAGCCAGCCATGAAATTAAATTAAAAGAATTCCCATTTAATAAATAAACCTATTCCCTCTCTCTAAACAGCCCCAGCAATAAATCATAGCATTTACATTTCAGAAATATAACCATTTCCCACAACTATCCCAGACATTAAACAATTCATATTCACATACAGTAATTGATTGGCCCTCCTCCCCAAACTCCGTCCCACATTCAATTAATAGCCCCAAAACACCCCAGCATTAAATTAAAGGTCCCGTCACCTCACATTAAATGAAAATACCCCACTGATAAATTAAATAGTCCCACCATCACTCCAAAAATACCATAGCACCCATTAATTAGTCCCACCTACATTCCTCCACTAAATTAATAGGCTGCCTACCACTCGAATTATATTAAGACCCACCTCTCTTCCATCACATGTTATATTAACATGCCCCCCTCACTTCCCTCACATGCTACAATGAAATACCCCCCTTTCCCTCACAGTTTACAATACCATAACCGCCCTCCCTCACAGGTTTCAATACCATACCCCCCCTCTCTCACAGGTTACAATACCATACCCCCTCTCCCTCAAAGGTTACACTATCATACCCCTCCTCCCTCACAGGTTACACTATCATACCCCCTTCCCTCACAGGTTACAATACCATACCCCTCCCAGGTCACAATACCATAACCCCCCTCCCCTCCCTCACAGGTTAAAATAGCTTACCTCTCTCCCCTCCCGGACAGGTTACAATACCGTACCCCCCTCCCCTCCCTCACAGGTTACAATACTATACCCTTCCCCTCACATGTTACAATACCATATCCCCCTCCCTCCCAGGTTACAATACCATATCCCCTTCCCTCCCAGGTTACAATACCATACCCCCCTCCCCTCCCTCATAGGTTACAATACCATACCCCCCCCTCACAGGTTACAATACCATACCCCCCTCCCTCACAGGTTACAATACCATACCCCCCCTCCCTCACAGGTTACAATACCATACCCCCCTCCCTCACAGGTTACAATACCATACCCCCCCTCCCTCACAAGTTACAATACCATACCCCCTCCCCTCCCTCACAGGTTACAATACCATACCCCCCTCCCTCACAGGATACAATACCATACCTCCCCCTCACAGTAGTGCCCCAGTTAAATTTATGCCACAATTCATATTATGCCACACAGTAGTGTCCCCAAACAATATTATGTCACACAGTCGTGCCCCAATGTTATGCCACACAGTAGTGCCCCAAACAATGTTATGCCACACAGTAGTGCCTCAAACAATATTATGCCACACAGTAGTGCCCCCAAACAATGTTATGCTACAGTCGTGCCCCAATGTTATGCCAGACAGTAATGCCCCCAAACAATGTTATGCCACACAATAGTGCCCCCAAACAATGTTATGCTACACAGTAGTGCCCCAATATATGTTATGCCACACAGTATTGCCCCAAACAATGTTATGCCACACAGTAGTGCTCCCATGTTATGCCACACAGTAGTGCTCCCATGTTATGCCACACAGTAGTGCCCCCAAACAATGTTATGCCACACAATAGTGCCCCCAAACATTATTATGGTACACAGTAGTGCCCCAAACAATATTATGCCACACAGTAGTGCCCCAATGTTATGCCACACAGTAATGCCCTCAAACAATGTTATGTCATTTTCCTTTGTGTCCCATAGAGATGACAGGGAAAATCAGCTAAAATTTCTGTATCGTAATATATCAAGCTGATGTCCAGCGGTGATACACTGTGCTGTGATACAGTATATATGTTGGCACTTTAATAATAAGGCAGACTAATAATAATATTTACATACTGCACTAACTTGTAGTTAAGTTTAATTGTTTTTTTAAATAAACACTTTCAATAAATTATATGAATTATACAAAATATAGTAGAAGGAGATCATGAGACTTTCATTCAGAAGAATATAGAAGTGCTACTATAGTTATTCAACTTTAACAGACACCTTACTGCCCTACTGTAAAATACTATGGCAGTACCTACACTCTCCAATTCACACAAAAGTATATACTTTACCCTGAAGTATACTGTCATACATTACATTTGGAAAGAATCCATTAGGGAGTTATATAATATCCAAAATGTATATAATATCCAGAATGTATCAGTCTGATCACATTATCCAGAGGCAGACATGCTGCGCCTTGTAGTTCCACTCAGCAGCTGAGGCGCTGTATCTTTTTACTTAATATAAATTATTTCATGTAAGTACATGCAATAAGCCCTTTATCAGGTCACCTCCTTCTAGTATCAGCCAATTCAGCTCAGTGCACAGATGAGCACATTCCCACTCACTGTGTAGCTGGAGGCGTGTGCTGGGTCTGATATCTCCCCTTCCGTGCACTGGACAGGCATGCAGAGATTTGCCGACTGCAAGAGCTGTCAGTAATATGACACCAGCTCCTCACTGAGATTGTCTAAACTAGGATCCTAGAATTGAAGGTCAGCATTGAGGAGAAAGTCTTGCAGAACCCTGCACAGCTCTGTCAGCAGGAATGCACGCTTTGTAGTGGGTAAGCCTTAGCATATATAGGGATTTTTATAGTTATAATACCTTTGGTTAAAACTTTGCATATAATTCATAATTGCCAACTTTTGAAATTTGTTTTCCTGGAGCCAGCCGGGGGAGGTGGGCGTGATGGGGGGCAGGACTCCAAAATTGCATCATTTCGGACCCGCCCCGTGACATAATGAGGCACACGCGTCATTTTACAGCATGGTGAATCGCGGCGTTTTGGATCTAATACTGCCCACTGCACTAGAAAGTGGGCAGAGCCGGAAGATTGCCACACTCTCCCGGGAGTCCATGAGACTCTTGCAAAATGCAGGAGTCTCCCGGACATTCCGGGAGAGTTGGCAAGTATGATATAATTACATAGCCACTGTCTTTAAATCTTTAATGGGAAAAAATCAAATGCTTGTTATGAGCTACTGTGCCAATGTACAGTATAGCATACCTGTCACTCCCTCCTTGTCATTTATTAAAGCTGTGAGATGTTACGTACACTGTCATTGTGCTCATGGTTACATTTCCAATGCCCACACCTTCTGCACACTTGGAAGTGTATAGAATAGGATTAAACATAAATCCTCATTACCAACTCATCCTTGTTATAGGTAATACATGTAATACAATACAAGATCCCTATGTTTCCCTATCTCCTGCACTGATCATAAAGTTTAATGAGTCCATGCAGTGCCAGACTCCGCTGTTACAGAGCACTTTTAAATTTCCCGCCCCCCAGCTCAGTGCAGTGAATAAATTAACTGACGTCACTGAGGGGTGGGAAGTTTAAAAGTGCTCTGTAACAGCCGAGTCTGGCACTGCACGGACTCATTAAACTTTACAATAAGAGCGGTGCCAGGTCTAAAATTGCTCATGTGAGTCTTCTGCAGCCCCAAAAACCCCAGATATCCTCCTTGTATCCGGCAAAAATGTCTAGTTTCTCC